>PVJL010003035.1:0-112984 GCA_004026885.1 Lyroderma lyra | reverse complement strand
GTCTTCTTGGAAGAAGTGTGTGTTCAGGTCCTCTGCCCATTTTTAATTGGATTGGTTGGGTTTTGTTGTGGTGCTGGTGGTTGAGTTGTATGAGTTCTTTAAATACTTCGCATCGTAACCCCTTCTCAGAGGTGTTGTTTGCAATTATCTTTTCCCATTTGGTAGGTTGTTTTATTGTTTTGTTGGTGGTTTATTTTGCCATGCAGAAGCTTTTTAGTTTGATATAGTCCCATTCATTTATTTTGTTTTTACTTCCCTTGCCATTTGAGGTTAAATTCATAAAATCCTCCCTAAGATCAAGGTCCATAATTTGGGACTTACGTTTTTGTCTATGTATTTTATTGTTTCAGGTTTTATATTAGGTCATTGATCCATTTCGAGTTAATTTTTGTGTATGGTGACAAATAGCAGTCTCGTTTCATTCTTTTGCATGTGGCTTTCCAATGTTCCCAGCACCATTTATTGAAGAAGTTTTCTTTTCTCTGTTTCTGGTTCCTTTGTCAAAAATGGTCTTCCCATATATATGTGAGTTTAGTGTCACGAACATTTATGCAGGGCTTGTCACATACTCCATACTGTACTGGCTGGGGACACAGTGCTTATTAAGCCAGAAAGACCCAGTCCCTGCCTTCCAGGAGTTTGCAGTCCAGTTTGGCCTGACATTTCCCTGTGGTCCCCACTTTTTCTCACTCCTTCTGCCACTGAGCATTCAAGCTTGTAATAGCATTGCTTCTACCTGCAACTCCCACTTCTGAGTACCAAAAAGTAGCTGTAAGGGGAAGTTAAGATCCAGAGGCTAAGTGACTTGCCCAAGGTCACATAATATCAGAATCAGTACTGCAGAAACCACCACTTCCAGGGCTAAATAACTAACTGGTGGTCAACTTCAACATTCTTGTGTTGGTAACCATCCCTGCCCACAATGCTATTGACTTTTGGATATAGTGACTACACAATTTATCATTTCTACCAGGACACTTTGGAGCATGAATGGGATTACCAGGAGAATAGGAGTAAATCAGGGTTGTGTCAGACAAAGCAGAATAGGTGGCTGCTGTACTTACAGGTAACCCATTTGGCATAGGGACCAAGTTCAAATGCAAAGAGAAGTCTGGGTGAATGGAACTCAGGTTCAGCAGGGTTTTCCTTCAGCCTGAGACTACACAGTGTTAGAACATGTCCTTTCAATGGTCATCCTCTTGGGGGTTACCATGATCTTGATTTGTGATCCTTCACCTTTCCAAGCTAGAGTGACGATGGCTGTGCCACTGAAGCAGCAGAATTCAAGGTCTGTGAAGCTTGTACCTCAAAACTCTGACTCAGCTGGGAGATGGTAGCATCTGCCATAGCCTACCACCACTGCCTACCTGCTTCCCCAAAATAGAATGGTCCTCCTGCTGTTCATCTGGGCAGACTCCCTCCAGGGTACCCTTACAGGGACTACCCATCCGATTTATAGTCCCAAGCCCCTTCTCCTTCTGCACTGCTGCTTCCATTTTCTAAAGCATGAGAAATTTTAGAAAGGGTGTTAAAGGAGAGGTGAGCTCACCATGGGGGCTCAGAAGAAAAAGTGTCCTGACCAGATAATCCTAACAAGGACTACATATTCCTAAATAACACATATGTGGTCTGGCAAGCAGATGTTTACTTATGGCGGGAGTGAAAGAGAATCAACAAACTAAGGCTGTCTTAGAAAATCTGGGAGGTAGCCTTAGACACTCAGAGAGGCAGTGGAGCAGAGACTGAGAGCTCGGGCTAACTCTCAGGTTTATATCCTCAGTTAGCTTGGTGAACCTTTAAAACTCCATGTGATGGAGTCAATAGAATGAGTCAATAGGAGTCCCTACCTCACAGGGCTGTTGGGGGGATTAAATGAGATGTGCCCATATTATTTTCACAACAGCCCTGGCAGAGTAGGCATTTGCTGAATGTTAGCTATTTGGAGGTTGGGATTTTTCTCATCCTAGACGTCCCATTAAAAAGACTACAGGTCATTTATTTTTCTTGACTAAATGTCGAAAGTCAAGGTCATTTGAAGAGATTCTCACAAAAAGGGGAATATTGTGTTTTCTTCATTGACTAACTAAGTATTTTAATGATTTTGCAGGGATCTCGGAAGCTTCTGGAACTTGTCAGATACCACATTGTCCCATTCACCCAGGTTGGCCTCACTTTTCTGCCCTATTTTTCCCTTGTTCTTAAGATACCTGAACCTGTCTTAAATTGCTGTATTTAGTGCTAGGAAATACATGACAGTTGTCTTAATTTTCCGGAGTTCCAAGTGTACCCTTAGTCATGGAGAATGAACCTGCTAGCAAAGAAATCTTCAAAGCCAGAAAAGCTCATGACATTTAAGTTCGCATTTCTTACATTATTTACTTCATAAACTTGCAAACTGGTTGTTTTTTTTCCCAGTGAGGACTTTATGAAAGCAGGTCTCTGTATGTTGCTCTAAATACTCTGTTGTTCTCATTGCAGCTGGAAGTAGCCACCCTCATTGGAACCCCTCACATTAGGAGCATGGCCAACCAGATCATACAGTTTAATACAACCAACAATGTAGGTGAAAATTCTACCACCTGGTACCGTTACTCACATGTATTTTTGTTCTTTCTGTGTTTATTCTGTTGCTTATCTTACCTCTACCCTTCACAGGCTTAAAATCTTTATCATTAGTTCATGCCTGTGTTGCTTCTCTCAGCAACTATCTGCTGAGCGACTGCCTGTGTGAGAATCTGAACAGATGCCAAGGATTAAGCTGTGAGACAGACAGGCTTCCATCCCAACTAGGAAAACAATGAATTAGCAGTTAGTTAATTATTTAATTACAATTGCAGTAAGTGCCACCAAGAGGAAGTTAAGAGGGTTGTGAGAGCATGTAGCAGGAGGAATCAGAGCAAGTCTGGGGGTCCAGAAGTCCTCAGGGAGGAGGTGATGCTTTGGCCAAGATTCGGGGGATGAGGAAAGTGAACTTGGACGGAGACGAGAAGGTTCCAGGCAGAAGGGAGAGCATGTGGAAAGGCCCTGGAGTGGGAAGGCACAGACTGATTTAAGAAACTCAAAGAAGGGAGCATTACTCAGCTAACTCCCTGGGGCTGTAATATCAGCCAAAGTCAGGCAGCATAGAGATTAAGTGTTCTGTTGATTTATTGGTGGTGGTGATAACAACCACTCAGCAAATATCTATGGAGCGCCTGCTACGCGCCAAACACCATTTCGGGTTCTGAAGGCAGACCAGTGAGCAAACAGACAAAAGTCCCTGGGGGCATGGAGCTTTCGCTCTAGTGAGTAGGAGGACAGACAATAAACAAACTAAGTGAAATATATCATGTATCAAAGAGTAAGAAGTGCTGAGGTGAAAAACAGCAAAGCAAGGAAGGGGAATAGAAAGTGGGGATGAGACTAAGGTTGTAGATAAAGTGCCCAAGAAGTCCTCCCGGAGAAGACATCCTCCCAGAGAAGAAAGCATCAGAGCAAAGTACCTGAAGGAAATGAAGGGACGAGCAGTGTGTGTATCCAGGGAAAGAGCATTCCGGGGAGAGGTAACAGTGAGTGCAAAGCACAAAGCAAGGAGCACGTCTGACCTGGGTGAGGGACACCCAGGTCACTGTGGCCCGAGCAGAGGGAGTCAGGGAAAGGAGTCAGAGAGAAGTTCAAGGCAGTAAGAAGGAGAAGGAGAGCTCAGATCGGGTCACACATGGCCTAAGAACTCAGGGTAAGGACCTAGGCTCTTACTTGGAACGAGATGAGAGGCGACTGGAGGACTTTGAGCAGCGGAATGACACAATCAGGCATACATTCTGGGAGACGGGCTCGGACGAAACTGCAATAACCCAGAGAAGAGTGACAGTGACACAGGCCAGGTGGGCGGCAGGAACGTGGTAGGAAGTGATTGGATTCTGAAGGTATTCTGAAGGTGGGCTCAGCAGAATTTGTTGAGGGACTGGATGGAGAGCGAAGGGAAAGGAAGCCAAGACCTTTTCACTTGAGCACCCCCAAGGAGGGAGGGTGCCACTCACGTTGCAGGTGGAGCCGATCTGGGGGACAGTGGAGAGCAAAACCCCTCACCAACATTTGCTCCCTCCCCTACAACGGACGCGGAAACTCGTCTGGGTTTGTTCAGAGATGTACCCTCAGCACCTACAGCAGAGCCTAATGAAAGGTCAATAAATGTATCTAATGAACGGACCCTCATTTTATCATGGGGTAAAGTCATTTGTCCAAGGTCTCATAGCAAATATATTGGAGGAGTTACACCTGTGGGGACCACACCTGCAAGGATCTCCATGCCTGGTGGCACTCAAGCATCCATTGGACAGACACCTTTCTCTGTCAGCACGGCCCTAATAGGAATCTCCCACTCTCTGAGAAGTTAAGTGACACTGAAGGCTCTTCAGGGAGGTCACCACTGGTCAGATCTGCCAGGGGACCACTCGTGCTCCTGCAGTAGAAAATGAAAGATGTCACTGCTTCTTTCCAGGGACAGATTCTGGCCAATGGGGTGGCAATGGAAGAAATGGAGGTCGCCGCCAAAAATGGCCGCATTTACACGCTGACTGGAGTCCTCATTCCTCCCTCCATCCTCCCAGTTCTGCCGCACCGGTGTGACGACACCAGGAGAGAGATGAAACAGGTAAGCAACCTGGGAGAGCAGGTGAGGGCCCCCAAGCAGCCCCCCAGGGCAGACAACGGTCTGGCTCTCCCGATTCTGCAGAAGCTGACGAGGAGAGTGTCACCACAGGAGCCTCGTCCCTGAGGGGTTTCTGTCTTCGTGAAGAGGCAGGCGTGAACTCAGGTTTCTTTCGGGAAACTTCCACCATGATAGCTGCTGCCCAGGTATATTAGTGCTCTAGGGCTGCCATAACCAATGACCACAAACGCAGTGGCTTCATGCAACAGAAATGTATTCTCTCCCAGTTCTGGAGGCCAGAGTCTGAAATCACGCTCCCTCTGAAGGTTCTAGAAGAGGGGATCCTTCCTCGCCCCTTCCAGCTTCCTTAATGTTCCTTGGCTTGTAGCTGTTCTGTCCTCACATGGCCTTCTTCCCTGTGTGTCACTGTGTCTTCTCTGTTTCTAAGGACACAAGTCATTCGATTTAGAGATGACTCTAATGGAGTATGGCCTCAGCTTAATTAATTACATCTGTGAAGACGCAATTTCCAAATAAAATCATATTCTGAGGGCTGGGGGGACATAAATTTTTTGAGGGGCACACTATTCAACCCACTACACTTCAAGGGACTTTACAAGGAATTGAAAGTAGAATTTCTTCTCAGGTAGATGCTCTTGCCTAGCCAATCAGACATCTTGCTGCACTTCTTTTCAGATACCAAACTTTCTGTTTGCCTATGAGCTTGTGTACCCTCTAATGGCCTTTCCTATTTCCATAGCGACTTTTTGGCATAGCTGGTTTTAATCAGACCACTCCAATTTTGGCATTGTTGTACATGTGGTCTTTCAGTTTCCATGGAAACCACAACCCCAAAGTCACAACACTAATAGGTGTGTGTATTTCCCTTTAGGACACTTCAACAATATTTCAATGATGGTTCTTACAATATCCTTGGGACGTGGGTATTGAACAAGGAATAATGGCCTCTTTGACGTCATTGATCCCTCTTCTTGTCATGAAGGCTGGAAATAGCTAGTTGAGCACCTGGCTCAGGCTTGTGGCTGATTCCTTTGATTCCATATTTCTGAATTGATGAAATGACTCTGATGTGTTTTAGGCTACTGTGATGGTATTAGACCTCCAGGCCAGTCCCTTTCCATCTGGGGGATGTGATTTGACTCTGAGCACCACTTTTTCAGAGAGGCAGAAACTTGGTCAGTCCCTGGTAGTGACTTAGGTTTGGTTCAGTCCTTGAAATAAATACTTGCAGGTGCATCAACTGGCTTACACAAGGCTGAAGATCAGAACAGAACAGAAGGAAAGAGCCTCATCTCCTCGCCCACAGATGAAAATATTAGGAAAACAGGCCCTGCAGAAAACAGTCAATAGGAGTCAACAATTGGACCCCTTCAAAGTCCCACCACCCTATGCAGCCACCATTCCAGTTCAGGGAAAGGAGTCTTTGGTGGGATAAGGGCAGCCCGAAGTGCCTACCGTGTTGTAGGTTGTCTAGTTTCAAGTCGTCGTTCCATCTACCTGAAGAACAGAATCAAGATGTGGGTTTGTGCCATAACCAAAAGAATTTGGTTAGATAGGGGAAAGAGCTTCCTAATCTTCTACTGTTTTTTTCTGGGTTTAGCCAAATCCTCTGCCCTGCATGGTTTAAGATGGTTTTGATTAAGTCTATTAAAAGCACAAAGGCATTCTCTAGAAAGTATATAGGGCTAGCAAAGAATTGGAGCTGTCGGCACCTTCTAGAAGTCTCAGTTTTCACCGGGCTGAAAACTTTGGGCATGCACGTTTGGATTTGGGAGCATGTATGTTTGGGTTTTAGAGGTTTAATAAATAGCACTCCATACTTGTTAGGGTCTAGGGTCCCTGCAGGAAATAGAACTTATCCCGATGGTTCAAATGAAGAGACTTTAATGAGGAAGCTACTACAGAGAGATGGCCAGGGCTAAGGAAATGAAGAAGGTATGCTGAGGCACCCAGGGAGAATCAATGCCAGGAAACCATTACCACCCCAGGACCAAAGAGTCAGTTAACTGAACCCAGTGAGAGTGGAAACAGAGGAAGAAGTGATGACCATCAGGAGCTACAGGAATGGTGCCTAAGTGGAGCGAGAGAACGGGAACATCCCTTGACCTTGCTCTCTTCCTCCCCACCAATATCCTGCTGGTGCCTCCCACTGGCCAAGACCAATCAGAAGTAGGCGAGGAAGCCCAAGAGATCCTCCTTCAAGGTCTACCTGCTGGAGCACAAGCCCAGTCCAAAAGGTCCAAGAGTGGATCTGGAGAGATTTGGATGCACACACCCCTTTCCTTCCTCCTGAATTCTAAACCAATGGGGAGAGAAGCCCAGAAGACTGAAAGGCCGAGTCTGTGTTCAGCCTCATTACTGATAAGCTCATTGGAGAACCAGGACTTCATCCCAGTACTTCTTCCTTGGCACAGGTGCACAACGACAGTGTCTCCTCAGTGTCGAGTGCCTCTCCACATAGCAGACAGTTGATCAGAAGCCTGAGGCTGTAGATGGTCTGACCCTAAAGAGGGAGAGGAAGGGGCAGTGCAGGCTCAGTTCCTTCTCCCAACCTCCTCCAGCATTGTCTCTACTCCTCCCCGAGGAGGAGTCAGTAGTGGGTGGGGGGAGAGGCCAGGAGTGTTACTATAGGGCAGGGGTTCCCAACCTTCTTCCACTAGTGTACCCTTTTAAGCCCATTTCTATAAACTTACCCCTTGTTTTTAAAACAGCTGCTTTTAAATAGTGGCAATTTTGTTCAGTGCCTATCTTAATGTAAAATAGTGGAAGTGAGGTCATAAGTTAGGAAAGAAAAATTACTATGCTAAAAGCACAAACCACAAATTTAGATTTATAATATTCGTAACAGTTAAATACTATAATGATGATCAAGCATTTAACAAACTTTTAATTTATTAATAATAATATGTGTTATCTGAAAAGTCTTTAATAATTGTTATGCAGATTCACTAGCCAATTGAAACATTGTTAGTGAGATCATTGAACTTGTGATGCACTTAGTTTCTTAAAATCAGGCTCAAAAGATGTAAGATACAGTCTTAAATCCGGACTTGCATTAAGCTTGTTGGGGTACTTACTTTTTATGAAGGTGTAAGAAGAACAAGCTCTCTCCACTAGTTCAGTATTAGTGAATGGCAAGAGGTATTTGAGTGCCTTCTCCCTGAGCTGTTCATATTCGTCACTGACATCTACCCAGAAGGTAATAAGATGCTTTCTTTTAAAATCAGAATTTAAAGAAGAGTCGGTTGAAAATTCGATTAACTGCTCTTTTTCACCAACGGATAATTTAACTTCTTTGAAGAATTCTTCATTAAAGGGATCTGCAATGCTGTTGTTTTCTTTACCGTGTTGAGGGAAGTACTTACAAAAGGACACTTGAAGACCTTCCGAGTGACTTACAGTATTCTCTTTCCCATTTTGGGATAGGTGCATGTCATTCTCAGATAAAAAGTTGTGCAGTTTCCAAAACTTGAGGCTGACCTCCCTCAATACACGCTTTCCAAAAGTCCGGTTTTTTAATCATGGACTCCATTTTGTCAGTTACTTTGAGTACAGTGATTGAGCTGTTTTGAAGTCCCAACTTGAATTTATTACTAGAAAAATATCTGATAAATATCCAAGACTTTGAAGCCAATTACTGTCCTGAAACTTTGGGGCAAGAGGGAAATGATGACCTTCAAAAAATATCTGGACTTGATGTCTAAGGTCAAACATCCACGTGAGTACTTTACCGCAAGTCAGCCACCTGACCTCCGTGTGCAAAAGGAACGTGCTGTGAATGCCTTTCATTTCTTCACACAGCGCTTTAAACAACCTGGAGTTTCACAGTTGTAAGTCAATAAATTCACAACCTTGACAGCCTCATCAAGAACATCTTTTAGTTCACTGGGAAGAGGCTTGGATACGAGACTTTGTCTATGAATGCAGCAGAGACTCCATGGCACATGGGAGCTACTTCCTTAATTCAGCCACGTAAGGCCTATAAAGCATCCTGACATAGGCTTGCTTCCGTCAGTGCCTACACCCCGACAGTTCAACCAACTAATGTCCTTTTCAATGAAATAACCATTGATTGCATTAAAAATATCATCGCCTGTGGAATGCTGTCAGTGGGTAACAAAGCAGCATTTCCTACCGAGTACCTCGTGATGACAAGCAAAACAGATAAATCAGCAACACCTACACTTTCATTGACCTGGATGGAAAAGAATTTACTTTTTCTAATTCTATCTACTACTACAGCTTCAATGTTGTCAGACATTTCCTGAATTTGTCGAGACACTGTAATGTTTGAAAAAGAGATAGTATTGATGTTGTGGATATGTTCTTCCCCAAGCATACAAAAAACAGTATACTTACAAGGAAGAATTCTTCTTCATCTATGGTATAATTTTCACCACATTGAGCCATGTGACAAGCAATACGGCATGGAGCCTCATCTGCATTCTCATTGTCTTTCCTTCCTGATATTATCTGTGAAGTAACAGTTGGATGCTTTTCTAAGGGCCAAAAATAATGTATTTCTTCGTTTGTATACACAGGGTGTTTAGTTTCTAAATGTTGCATGAGTAGAGAGGGTTTCATGCAACGATTGAATACTGTTTCCCCACACAAACACACTAAGGCTCAGGACAGGCATCCTCCCCTGCAAGTGCAAACCTGTATTTCATACCCTCTTCAGAGCGCCTCCCTTCCTTCCGTGCAGTGCCTGGGGCCGCCCCCTGTTACTGCCGCCCCCGTGGGGTGTGCTCGTAGCGGCAGACACGCGTTCAGAAGTGTCTGGCGATGGGTTATAATCTACATCAAGTTCTGCTTTTTTAACTGTTTCTGTTCTCAACCACTGATCCATAACTGACATGCTTAAAAATGACTGACAATAATAACTGAAACTATATTAAACATTAAATAAAAAAACTACTTGAAAAGAATCATGATTAAAGACACGCACCTACTTTTACTCAGTCAATAACTAAACTGATCAAACAGTCAGGCTATGGATGTCTTTATATGTTTGGGGAAGTTCTAGAAATGTCACAAATGGATCATTCTGAAACTGCATAATGGCTGGCAGAAGAGCGGTTTGGGGAAGGACTCATAGCCACGCCCTCACCCATCATCATTCACTAATGTGATCTAATTTTTTTTAATCTAATTTTGAAGTGTCTCCATTAACGGTGATTCAAACTTAACATCTATCACTCCAAAGCTAACAGGTTGCATTTTTTTTTTTACTTTACTTGTTTTAGCGCCATTACCAATGATTTTCCACGTACCCCTGAACGGCCCAGTACGTGCTCCCGGGGATACGCACACCACCTCTTGGGTACGGGTGCTCTAGCGAAACCCTCTCATGAGGCCAGACAGGGTGATGCCCTGCTCCCTCCTCCAGGGCTGCCTGTACTGATCTGCCACCTTTTCTTCCAGGGCACTTGTGTGAGCTGTTCCCTGGTATATTGGAGCCAATGTCCTGCTAACTCCGAGCCCACAGTGAGTGTGACAGCTTCGTAACCCAAGCAACCCCACTGGTGTGGTGTCTTACCCTTTCTTCCTTCCTCTTAAAAGATATTAACTCCCACTGGGTAACATAAGATCAGCTCTTAGCCTACTACCTGGGGGATGGTACAAAGACAACCCACAGATCCGTATTTGAATCCTTGCTCATTAACCCTAAGTAAGGTGCTTAACTTTTCATTCTAATTTTCTTCCTCTGTAAGTAACAATACTAGTAATAATAACCACGACAGCAGGATTCGCATTGATTAAAAACCGAAGCACAATACCTAAATCAAGTAGCCATTCGGCAAAGGTTCATTCCCTCTCTACTTTCCCTGTTAAGTAAAATTCAGCCTTTGAGCTGGGAAGGCAAAACTTTTCCTCCACACTCTTAGGGTCTCCAGCTGGGCCTCAGACTTAAATTGACATAAAACAGATTAACAGGAGAAAAGCACACAGATTTTTACACCTACATGGGAGCCTCCATAGGAGAATGAAGACCCAGACAAGAGGCAAAACGCAAATGCTTATACAGTAGGTTGAACAAAGAAAGGCCATTTTGTAAAAAGTAGCTGAAACGCATGGGGAGGCTAAGGGAAGATCAGCTATTTTAACAAGGTCTGCTCCCGCATACCCTTCTTGGCTTCACCTCCCTGTCTGCGGTGACAAGATATTTCTTTCCTCCTGGTACAGGGAGATAAAACATAAGAGTTTTATCTCCTGTTTTCAGAAAGAAAAGGAGGAATCAAAGTGCCCCTTTTGTATCTGCTGTGTTTCAGTCCTTTAGCTCAAAATAATCCTTATGCCAAAGTGGCATACTTTGCAATGGCATGGTCTGCCACCTTGTATTTGTATTTGCTCTTCCCAAGCATTGCTCTAGAGGGAAATATAAAGAAAATGACACTAGAACTGTCAAAACCTCTTCCAGTTTGACTGAATTCCACACACGTCTGTTGAGGATTACAGCACTGGTGCTTGGGGCAAAAGGATGAATAAGATACAGTTTGTTTTATTTTTTGTGTGTCTTGAGAAGCTCTAATCTAAAAAGGGAAACAGATAGTTGTACAACAATTCATAATCCACATGCCGTGTACTCCACTGGTGGCAAAAGCAATGCATTCTATGGTGAAGTTGATGGTAGAGATTTCTGCCTATGAGTTCATCCTAAGAAAGAACTTCCCAAGTGGAAGTTTCATTCAACATTAGAACAAATCACTAAGGAAGGTGAGGAGCCCTTTGATGCAATCATATTGTGAAGCATTCATAAAGCAGAACATTAAAATTAAGTAGGCACAGGGGTTCAGATATTTATTTTGCTGAGTGAAGGCCTGCCCACCAGGGAACACAGAGATCGAGGGAAGAGGAAATCCTGTTGGCGAGCATCATCGCGACTGCTGTGTGCCCGACATTGTTCTAAATGCTTTACACACCAAACCCAGAGGTTATGTTAGCATAACCACTGTGTCATCGGGACTGAGGCAAAGAACCGTAAATCACCTCTCACAAGGTCACTCAGCTGGTACACCGCAGAACCATGGTCCCACCCTGCCTCACCCCAAGGGAGGAGGAGGAAGAGAGGAAAAAGAGATGGGACACGTGGGTTGCAGCCAAAAGAGCCCCTAAACCTGCCCCGTGTGTACTCCTGTGACCTACACGTGGTTAACTGTCCTGAGATCCAACAAGAGGACTGAATATTCCTCCCTCAGTAAATATGTCTAAGCTTCTAGGAGCTTAGGGTCCGAGAAGCTCTCAATGCTGTCTTCTTGAGCAGGAGCCTAAGATGAAGGGGTAAGGTCAACGTCCATCTTTATCTAACCTGAAATCCGAGCCATGGACCAATGCTTATGACAGAACTTGAGACCAGCATGACCTTGTCCCATATGACAGATTAGACACCTGAAGCCCACAGAGACTCTGTGACTCACCTGTGACTTCCTAAAGTTAGTCGGTGGTAAGGCAAGTCCCATTCTCTGGACCTGCCACTTACCCGCAGTGTCCCTTAGAAGAATGACTCAAGCTACTGGGGCATCAGTTTCCTCATCTGTAAAAAAGGGATGAAAAATAGCCACATGGACTGGAAGATTGATAACCTTTTAGGTGCAATGTCACTGACCCTAGTAACTTCTCAATACATTGTAATTCTAGATAATTCTGAGTGGCCATGGGAGTTAGCAAATGGAAGGATGCAGTTAAATCTGTGCCCCCTCCCAAGAAAAAACTCAGGCTATTACTGTGTGTGTGTGTGTGTGTGTGTGTGTGTGTGTCTTCTACAAATTAGAGATAAACTCTTTACTGACGCCAAAATTTCTATAGAAGGGGAGTGCAGGGGTGGCACTTGATTGGAAGGGGACGCTAAGCCATATCCAGGCTGAACGCGAATGTTCCCTGATCAGTTAGCAATGTCTGCCACAGCACGAGAGGGCGCAGAAAGACGCATGGGCCCTGCGCTGCACACAACTTGGCCTGTATTCTACCAACAAGGAAACGGAGCACCTCAAGAGGGTGGCCAAGCTCTGTCTGGGACCCACATGTGCTGGTGTGGTCTGGAGCAGCTGCCTGATGTGGTTGGCAAAACAGAAGTAGGATGTCTGGTGTGTGTAGAGGCCGAGGAATGTCCAGGGGACATGCAGACTGCAGTGCTTTTCGCTCTGGCTTTCTTCCAGGCACTCTTCACACACAAATGCGTCTACACTGGCCGGACGCGAAGCCTGAAGCGTGGCTGTGCCAGATACTGTAATGCCACCATGAAGGTGAGGAGTGTGTGTGGCCGGGGCCTCATCCAGGCCACCAGGGCTCACACAGAAGCCCCAGGGCTGGGCAGTGCCACGGCCACACTCTTGGGCCCCAGGTTCCGTGCAGTCACAGTCGCCTGTGGCCATGTCTTCCTGCAGGGGAAACAAAGGACAGAATCTCTACGTGGCAGGCAGGTCACCCTCTTCTCCTCGTCCACCCCTCCCATGGTGCCCTATGGCTCCTACCGTAGAGCCCACACTCTCCACTCCCCCCACAGCCACCTCTGTCCCTGACCTGCCTCTGACCCTCATCCCCACCTCGCAGTGTGCATACTGGTTGTTCCCACCCTCAGAATCCTTTTCTTGGGGCTGAGTCACCTTTCAGGTCTCCCTGTAGCTGTCCCCTCCACCCAGTGCACAGTGGCCTCCCCAGTTCTCCCCACCTCTGCCCCCACCTGCTGCCACGTTAGTATGCTGCTTCTAGCACTGACCACTCTCTGAAGTCCCCTTCTCCTCCTCCCCGTCTTTCTCCCTCTTTATTTCTTGTCTCTTCCTGAGCAGATAGGAAGCAGAACCCATGAGCGCAAGCCTTCATCTGTCTTGTTCACATGGTGCCAGAGCCCGGCTGGCCCCGTGGTCTGCCCTCAGCAGATCTGTGGTGGACAGATGGCTGAGCACGGGCCATGCCGTCATCTGCCCAAGAAGAAAGTCCAGCTCACTGTGGGGGGTGGGGGGACTAATGCTGTTTGTGATAACAATAGAAATGAAAATGTATCTCCTGGGAGGAGCCGGGCCTCTGCTCTGGGTGTCAAAGGACAACACGCGTTCTGTCTCCCAGGTTCCACAGTGCTGCAAAGGCTTCTACGGGCCCGACTGCAACCAGTGTCCGGGAGGCTTCTCGAACCCCTGCTCGGGAAATGGACAGGTGACGAGCACAGCCCCTGATGCATACATACTCTTCCATGAATGCCGAGGCTGACCTTTTTGAAGTCGAAAACTCAGTTTTACACCCACTCAACCAAGAAATGATACGATGCCTGTCCCTATTCCCAGCAAGTAAACATAAAGATGAGTTACTAAAGGAACAGGTAGCGCATTGGAAGGGATCTTTTGGGGGGCGCAGGGGCATGGTGGAGTGGGTACAGTGTCGCTGCTTCTAGTCTCCGCTTCTCCGTTGCCGACTGCCTGGCCTTGGGTGACTTCACAAGGCTCCCTGAACCCCTCCTATGGGGAAAGCAGGTTTGGCTGCATTGGTCTCCAAGAGTCCTTCCAGAAGTAAGATTTTATGATCCTTAACAATAATTAATAATAATAATAGCACTGCCCGGTGACTGCTTTTTTTAACCTATTTGCAAAACCAAGTGAAATGCAAAGGCTAAAACTTAGACAGCTTGGAGATCATTTCAAGCGCATTGACTCTGAGTCTAAAGAGGTCAGGCCACACGAAAGGGTCTGGGACTCCTTCGGGGGCGTGTGTTGTCCTGATGGCCCACGGCTGCCTTTGCTCTCAGTGCGCAGATGGCCTCAGCGGCAATGGGACGTGCATTTGCCACGATGGCTTCCAAGGCTCCCAGTGTCAGTTCTGCTCGGATCCCAGCAAATACGGACCTCGGTGTGACAAAAGTAAGTAGCGCTCCCAGAGCTTCCCTGCTCTACTGCAGCAGGCCGATGGTGCCAGCCTGGTGTCCTGGGCACCTTTGCTGGGTGTATGCCCTCATCACAGGGCATTTCATAAGGGCTTGGTTCTCACACTGCAGCATGTGCCAGGTTGCTGCCTGCGCCCCGGAGAGCTTCTGAGACAGTAAGCCTGGGGTGGAGGGTGGAGGGCAGTGCATTTCCAACAATTCCTTGGGGTGGCTGACCACTGTTGGTCGGAGGACCACACTTTGAAAACCAGGCTCTTAAGGTTTTCCCCACGTGCCTGAAGTGACAGTGGGTTTCACATCAAGAAACAGACTCGCTCCCTGCCTTTCAAGCAGTCCACTTCCATCAGATCCTCTGCAAAATGTACGACCTTGGGGAAGTTATAACACCATGCTAGGGCTCCATTTCCTCATCTCTAAAATGAGGCTAATAATACTAACTACCTCCTGTGGGTGGTACAAGTTGCACATGGAAAGCACCTGCCTTAGAACAATGCCTAGCACATAGTATGCACTACCAGCATGCCAGCTGTTATTTTTATCTGTGGTGCTTGCTGTTGCTATTATTCCCGGGTCAGTGACATAAATGTCAAGAAGCTTATAGAACATGTAGCAAGTTTCACAACTGTAGATGCTGGAAACAATACAGTTATATAATCTTATATGCATTGTGTTCTTTAAAATGATATTACGTGTATATTTACGTATATAAAGACAGGGCCCGGCAGAAGTAACGCCTGGACTTAAGTTATGATTCTCTGCATGTTTATGATTTGGTAATAAAAGATCTGGTGTAGATTACCAGCTCATAGAAAAGGGGATTATTTGTGTAACCTTAAGCATGTACAGTTATGATTTTGTAATTTTGATAAAATCATATGTAGATATGTACTTCTAAGCTAAGCTTAGAACTTAATGATAAAAGAAATGGATCAGAGCTGGGTGGAGTCAATCCCAGCTAAGGTCAAATCCCCACTGTGCAACTTACTGGCTGTACGACCTTAGAAAAAGCCTCTCACTGAGTCTCAGTTTCGCCATAAAATGGAGATAACACTGGTGCCCACTTCTCAGATCATTGATTAAGTGACATCACAATTTAGGGCGTTCGCACAGAACTTGCACCTAACAAGTAATCAACAAATGAAGCCATTCTCATGACTACGACCAGAAGCTTCGTTCATTTGTTACAAATTGGTCAACCCTTCTCCTAGGACCTCTTAAGACGGACAGGAAGTCAGCGCAAGCCGAGTCCTACTTGCTGCTGATCCTAGTCCAATGCTCTTTTTGCCAAATAAGTCTTCTGAGGCGGACAACAGTAAGAGGCGCTTATTCCGAAGCCTGTGCATGTCGCCACGAGGCCAGTGGGGCGGGCTCCAAGGCTGGGGCAGCAGTGCTGGGCTTCCTGCTCCTACGCTTCCCGCCCCTGCCCCGTCCACGGCTGCCCACCCTCTCAGGCAGGGGGGCCTCCTTTCTGGGGTCTCGTTCCCTGCAAACTAAGCCCTGACTGGCTTAACAGTTTGTGAGAAGGATGTCTTTGCTTTAAATCCAGTCACGCTTTCCCAGCACCTTCACTGTTTCTCTTCCCTTTCCTGAATGTTGGCTCCAAGCACCCAAAACTAATTTCTCTCCCATCAGTCCTTTCTGGGGCGAAAACCACAGATTCCTTCATTTCTGATCAAATACTTGCCATTTGCCTTTGAGAATCATGTTGTCCTGTGTGCACAGGAACCTGAGTCCAGTGAGCTGGCTCACGCTGCAATTTTTCAATACCTATAATCAAAAGCAAAGTACGCAGCCAATGTTTAAAATGCCCACAGGCATATGGAAAATGCCAGTTACTATGCTGATCTACTGTGTGTACACACAGTCACTACCAGAGATGGGCTCTGAAGGCCTGAGTTCAAGTCCACACTTGGGAACTCAGCAGCAGGTTAGGCAATTTGCTTTGCTTGTCTGGGCTTCAGTTTCCCCACCCAGAAAATGGGGATGATAATTTCCGAGGCTGGTGACTGCTAATGAGATGGTACAGGTTAAGGGCAGTCCAGTGCCCAGATCGGTGAGCTGTGATGGAGCAGGAAGAACACATACGTAAGCTACATGTATCAGAGAGCGTGCCGACACAAGCAGTCGCCTCTGTTTTTCGAGAACGTCTTCGTCAGAAGGTGAGAAATTTCCAAACTAAAGTCTCCAACTATGAAACAGATGAAAATTGTAAGTCTTGGCTTCTTTTGCACAATCACAAGCCACCCTGCCCACCACGCCTCACACTCATACATAAAAAGCAGCCCCGAGCCCAGGTTCTCGTCCCTGATGGAACAGTCAAGTTCACCAAGAGCCGTCCCAGGCACACTGAGAAAAACTTGAGACCCTAAGAAGTAGCATCCCGAGCGTGCCCTTGCTCAGTCCCAGGTCCTGCTCTGGCAGGAGTGAGTGGGGGAGGAGGGGAGGTGGCCCTTGTCTTTCATGACCCCTTTTCCCCAGCTCTGAATGTCCCTCCTCTTCTCTTTCAGAATGTCTGTGCGTTTACGGAACCTGTGACAATAGCATGGACAGTGACGGGGCCTGCCTCGCTGGCACATGCAGGGATGGCACTGCTGGGCGGTTCTGCCACAAGCAGACCTCAGCCTGTGGGCCCTACATGCAGTTCTGCCACATCCATGCCACCTGTGAATACAGCAATGGGACAGCGAGGTAGGTCTGGCAGAGGGTGGGGTGGGGCAGGGACCACCCTTAATGGTCCATGGCCACTGTGTTACCTGCAGACAGACCCAACCCAAGTACTAAGGCCTGGTCTCTCCAGCTGCCGTTGTGTTTTGGGGGAAAGAAACCTCAGCCTGAGCTGGGTTCAAATGGCAGCACTCCCTCCTTTGAAAGTTACCCGCTGTGTGACCTGGAGCAAGTTACTTCGCCTCTCTGAGACTCGCTTTCCCCATCCATACGATAAGGGTGATGTTGCCTACCTGGCAGGGCAGTTGTGGACATTAGAAAAACCGGCTGTAAAAGCGCCCAGCACCAGGGCTCCCATGTCGTAAGTGTCCAGTCATGGAAACTGCAGTTACCATCACCATTCACGTGAAGGAAATGAAGATTTGTCCATGCACTTTCCAAACCTTTAAAAACCCTTCACTTCCCAAGGTCATTCATAATAACTCGCCTGTTAAGGGCAGCTTACAGGAAATTGGGTCCTTGGTCATTGGATCCTTATTTGTTTCCTCAGTACTGTCTAGCATACTCAGTGGGTTTGGAGAGAATGTTTCCTCTCCAGGCGTGTCTAGTTCAAAGTTAGTATCTACTCAAAAAATACCCTGGGAAATGCAGAGACTGTCTGGAATTCCTGGCCTGATTTTTACAGCACTTTTTTAAATTCGTAATTACATAGCTATTTGCTTACCCATAGGAAGCAGGGGGCCAAAGACTGTCTTCCCTCTCCCATAGTTTACAACAGAAATACATCTTCCTAATGAGCTAGGATCTACACTAATGCATAAAACAAAAACCATAAGTAATCAAAACTATCCCTAAAGCCTCTTAAATCACCCACAAAGGACTATCGATGTAGGTCTATATACGCTTAGATCAGTCAAACAGTGTTGGAACATGTCAACCTATGTCTTCATTTGGGCACCAGATAAAGTGTTTATTTTGTCTAGGAGCCTTGATACATGAAAAGAAATTTGTTTTAGATTTTTGCGATGCACACAATTTGCAGCAGCGACATGGGGTATGATGAAGCTATAATACAAGGTGTCCCAGCACCTATCATAGGGCCCTCATTACACATAAAAAATATTTTAATAGCAAAAGTATCATGGTAGAACATTTGGAAGGAGAGTCTGAGAGGGCAAGGGGTCAGGAAACTGTCAGCCCACAGGATGAGGCACCTGAGAATGCTGTGTTTGGAAACAAAAACAACAGCAACAGCAACAACCCTAGAAAAGGAAGAGGGGGAGGTCTCACCTGACCGCCACTTTCACATAGTTTCAGAACTGTCATATAGAAGAGAGGGTAGTAGAGTTGTTCTCTGCTGAACCAGGGATAATAACTAGAGTTAGAAAAGGGAAGATTCCAGCCCAATATGAGCAGAAAAGTTGCCAGATGTTGAGCCTTATAAGGTACAAAGGTGTGCAAGCACCCTGCTAAATAAATGCTACGTGTGCATTAGTTCATGTACTCTTCACCTCGGCCTTCTGAGAAAGGTGGTATGATTGGACCCATTTTCCAGATGAGGAAACAAAGCCTCCCAGAAGTTAAGGGACTCGCTCAGGGTGGCATGGCTTCCCACCTAGGTCTGTCTCAGTGCGGACCCCAGAAGTGCCTGGGACCACCTTGGTACACTGGCTCCCTGCACAAAGGCAAACTCAAACCTTCTGGCCACGGACCGGGTCACCCTGTGGGCTGGCTGGCCCTCTTCCGGCGGGTTGGTGCTCATATTTCCAGGGCTGATCTTGTGCATCTCTCTTCCTGGCAGCTGTGTTTGCAAAGACGGATATGAAGGGGACGGAAGCCAGTGTTCAGAGACGGACCCTTGCTCAGGACTAAGCCCAGGGGGCTGCAGCCGCAATGTGAGTGTGTCTTTATGTCCAGGCTGCTTGGTTTTCTTAGGATAACCTGACAGAAGGCCTTCCAAAAGGCTGTGTCTGCTGGCTTTTTGTTGCATGAAGCACATTTGTTTGAACCTTGCGTTTTAAAGATGGTGCCAGGTGCCTTCCGGGCAGCTCTGCTTTCTAAATCCACATGCGCAGGTGGAGGCGGAGCTCTTAAAAACACAGCCTGAGAATCAGGCATTGAGATCCCTAGTAATAAACTCTTGATTTGAACACCAGATCTTACGAATGACTTTAATGTATGTGACCTCACTTGCTCATCTCACCCACCCAGTGAAGCAGAATTTGTTATCCCCATCTTACTGATTAGGAAACAGAGGCTTGGAGACAGTAAGTGACCTGCCCTAAGTTGTACTGTTGTCAGGGTAGTAGCCCAAACCCATCATTGCTTTCATTAATACCTTTTGAATAGCATCACCAACAGCTGGCCCTAGGCACCGTCACTCCTTCCCCGCAGTTTAATTACTGGTCTCCCCGCTGCCACTCTGCCCACCCACAGCGCATTCACTGCCAACCCACAGACGGAGTTGATTCGGAGCCCGCTTCCCCCATGCTGGAACCCCTGGCTCTGAGGATGGAATGGGACACGAGTGCCTTGCCCCAGCCACCACCAGGCTCCCCTTGGGCTAGCCTGGGCCACCGGACAGCCTCATCTCAGCAACGTACTTTACACCTCTTTCCCTCTCGCCCTGCCCCTCTCTCCTGGTGTGGTCACCCTGAGGGGCCTGGTACAGTGGTCAGGAGCTTGGGCTTCAGCATCATATAGACCTGGGCTTGTGCCTCTTGGTGGCTGTGTGACCTTGGGCAACATACTTAACTCTTCTTGGCCTCAGTTTCCTTGTCTGTAAAATGGAGATAATAACAGTACCTTCCTCAAGGTGGTGGCTAACACCTACCACACATTAAGAATAGTCCCTGTCTGGCTCAATAAAATGACAGCGATGTTCGTGGTGGTGGCCATTAACTGGCCAGCGCCAAGCAATTTTGCTCTTTAAACCATCTCATCTTTTCCCTGATCTCACTGCACATGTGTGTTTTACTCATTTCCATGGAACTCAGCGAAGTGTTTCTAGGACGTACCTGTGAAAATCCCTCTTTGCTTTTGGAATCGTGTAGTTGGACGGAGGTTTCCGGAGTTTTGCTGCTTCTTTTCCTCCGGCAGGCGGAATGCATCAGAATGGGCACGGGGACCCATGCCTGCGTGTGCCAGCCGGGCTGGACCGGGGACGGAAGAGACTGCTCAGCGATCAACAACTGCCTGCTGCCCAGTGCCGGCAGCTGCCACGGCAATGCCACCTGTTTGTACGTCGGCCCCGGGCAGGTAGGTGTGGCACGGCAGAGAGCAACACGGGGCAGGATGCCTGCACTGGCTTTTTACCCCGCTAGGCACAAAAGTACCCTGGCTAGAACTTACTGCAGCTCTTTTGTGATCTGTAGCAGTGACAACAGGTTATTGTCACAATGCACTTAAGATGTAGGTACTATTTTTTTTTTCACCTTTCGACCTCCTTCACCCATCTCACCCACCCCCATGCCTGGACCCCACCTCTGGAAACCACTGGTCAGTTGTCTGTATCTATGAGCTCCCTGTGGCCCTTCTGAGGTAATAAATTCCAAAGGAAAGTACCAAGAATCTATCAGATTGGGAGATTTCACTCGGAATGTACAATGAGCGCACGGCGCTGGCGCTGTTCTCGAGGAGGGCCAGACGGCTTCTCACTTTTCTGTGCCACGTGCGGGCACACGAGGGCACATGAGGGCACACAAGGGCACGGCGTGGGACCGCTGTTTCCCATAATCCCCTTGGACTGTTCTCGGCATTACAGAACGAGTGTGAGTGCAAGAAAGGATTTCAAGGCAACGGGATCGACTGTGAACCGATAACTTCATGCCTAGAGCAAACTGGGAAATGTCATCCACTGGTGAGTCCCTTGATTTCTTTGGCCCTTAAAACAATGCTTGACGAAGCAAGTTAGGTTGTGTCTTATCAGAACCCAGTAAGGGACAGAACCCCTCGCCCTCCCAAAGGCAGTCCCTGAGCAGCATGCAGGTAGTTATCACAGCCCTCGCCCCAGAACCAACGTACGACTGCCAGATAAAACACAGGACAGCCAGTCAAACGAGCACTCGGATACACGCGGACTCCTTCTCCAGCACGCGTGTGCCCCAAGTATTACACGGGACATACTTACACTGAAAAGTACTCATTTATCTGAAATTCAGACGCACCATGGCCTGTGTTTTTAACTTGCTAAATCGGGCAGGGATGAAAAGAAAGAAGTGGATTGTGATTAAATGGGAGCTGCACCAGACGTGCCGACGGAAGCCTTCCGCTGCCACACCGAATGGTCACTCCCACGGCCACCTTTCCGCCCTGGGTTTGCAGTTCTCACTGTAGGTGGAGCTTGCCATCTCACGGATGTGACTCGTGCCTCACTGCCCAGTTAGGAAATCAAACCATTTCTGTCATCCTCGTGTCATCAGGCCACCTGTCAGTTTACTCCCTCCGGCGTCTGGAGCTGCGTCTGCGGAGAGGGCTATGAAGGAGACGGCTTTCTGTGCTATGGAAACGCAGCCGTGGTAAGTCCTCGAGGGCAAACCCCAGTCCGGAATAACAGACAGCCCCCTTGTTCAGACATGCTGTCAGCTGGAATGCCGTGAGCGTGCTTCACGAACCACACGCTCCCGGGGGTTTCGTGGGAAGCGAGCTGCTTCTCACAGATGCCGTATGTGCCCTGGGAGTCACACGTCTTCTCCAGGCTGAAGGGGGCTCACGTTTGCTTGGCAACTTCTGTGTACCAAGCAGTCCTGACTTCCCTTTCTTGCTTTTCTATTTCCTTTCATTCCCAAAATTCCCAAATGGGGAACTAATTGGCCTCTGCAGAGCTAAGTGCATTGTGTGTCTCCTATTGGTACCAGAGGACCCTGTACTTACCCCATGGGGGGAAGGGGTACCTTCTGTGGACCTGGCATCTTACTAGGTCCTCAACATGCAGCAGCACCCCCATTTAAACCTCCCAGCCATCCTCTGAGGTTGCTGTTACTATTATGCCCATTGTATAGATGAGGAAAGTAAGGGGCTAAGGCCAACTTGCCTAAGGCCCCTCAGCTCCAGAGTGAGGAACCCAGCTCATGGCTAAGTGCAGGGTATCTAACCACCGGTGCCAATACAGGGCACACTGAAGTTGTCATTGCTCGTGCACTGATCTGTTTCCTCCCTCCACTGGACTGTTCGCTCTCGGGGGCAGGTCTTTGCCTTGTTTCCTACTTCACTCCCTCTGTGTAGAAAGTTGTGTGGAAATGAGAAACTTAGTAAATTTGCAAGTTTGTTCATCCCTTACTTTTTGCTCAACTCACTGCAGTTTGTTTCCTGTCCCTCCTCCCAGCCGAAGCCACTGGTCTGACAGAACCCAAGACCTGCCCCGTGCCCTCACTAAGAGCCTCTCCTGGGCTCAAGTCCTCGTCCCCACGGCTGGCTGCAGCATTTGACTCTTGGCCCATCTACCAGTCAGGGTCCTTCCCGCCCTTCATTTCACACTGTTGCTTCTACTCAGCCCATCGGGCCTAGGCGCCATCTCCTGACACCCAGACTGCAGGGCACAGACCCAACATTTTCTCTGCATTGTCCATGGGTCACATTTCCTACAACCCTAAAACGCTGCTTTCATGGTATCCCTCTCCTACCACAGAAAATAAGAGGGAGCCCACATCCTCAGCCTGGGATTCCAGGCATTGTCACACAGACTCAAGTCACTTTTCTTGCAAGTAGCTCAGCTTAGCTTGAGCTTCGCTGTGGCTTTCCCAGCTCCATGCTGGCTGTTCCCCGCTCCACGGACCCAGCCTCCGGTCCTTCTGCAATCAGCTCAGATCCAACTCATACCCTCCTCTCCCTTAAAGGAGCCCCTTTAAGAAATGACATAAACATCTCAGCTCTTGCACTTACATGATTACTAATTAATTTACTTTTAACAGATATTTACTAACTTATTAACCTCGGCTACTTTCAAAAAGGAATTGAGACAGCTCTGAGACGTATTATCTTCATGTGAATTTGCATATCATTGTGATTGCCATTTTCAAGGTGTTTGATAGTTTGAAAATGCTTTCACATATATTAATGCACATAATATTTACAAGCATATAATCCCAAGAGCAAGGCATCATCATATTCATTGATCAGATGAGAAACTTAAGTTCTCAGAGGGGTGAAGTGACTTGCCCAAGATCACACAGCTAGTAAATGGCAGAGTCAGGAAAAGAATCTGGTCTTTTTTAATTCAAAGTCCAGAGCTTTCTTTATTCTACCACACTTTCAAATACATTACTAATACATTGGCACTGTTGATTATCTTTTCAAGGCTTCACTTCCTCAAAACAACTCTAAGTTGTGTAAGAGAAGGAGTCACCTTTTCCCATTTATATCTTATATCCTCCCTGGTGCCAACTACAGTGGTTCAGTATACAATGTTCATTAATACAAGGTGGGACAATTAATTTCGTGAACTCACCCTAGAAAAAGTGCTACGTACCTCATTGCTGAATATCACTATGGTCACCTTCAAAGTACTCCCTTTGGGAAGCTATGCACTGATGCCAGTGCCTAGTCCTCCCTTCAAAGCAATTTTGGGACTCTTTTTCTGGAATGGCCATCAGAGCTGTCATCGTCCCCAAAATCTGACAATTACGTTCATTAACTTGCACTGTGCATTCACGTTGGAAGCACTGTACAAACAACTTGGTAAGGTGTCATAAACTTGCCAAGGTTCTGACACCATACCAAGTTGTTTGTAGGCACTGGGGTCAGTGCATAGCTCCCCAAGGGGAGTACTTTGAAGGTGACTGTAGAGATTTTCAGCAATGAGACATGTAGCACTTTTTCTAGGATGAGTTTGTGAGATTAATTGTCCAACCTCCTAAATGCCATGGTGGATAAATTGAAAATAAGAGTGGCTAAACCTTACTGAGCATGTCCTGCCTGCCAGCCTTTTTTTAAGCACTTTAAAAACATTATGAACTCTTCCAATCTGCACATCGCCCCTATGAGTTGGAGCTTTTATTATCCCCACTTTACAGATGAGAAAATTGAGGCACAAAGAGATGAAGTCACTTGCCTAAGGAACTAGGAAATGGCCAAGTGAAAACCCAGGTGGTTTTGCTCCATGTTCCAAGACACTGCTCAGTTTGGGCTCTGAAAGGGGGCTATCTACTGAGCTCCGTGACCACCCCACTTCGGGTTGGGTGGCCGTGTTCTCACAACCTAAATTCTGATTTGGACGAACTTCAGGTTGCTGTTCCCTTTGAAGTTTCTGGAATTACTTCTTTACCTCGAATGTGGAGGATAATCAGGCCACTAAGCATGAAGGAAATGTGGGGCTCTGGCAACACGGAAAGCTGGGGCCCCATTCATGTCAGCGTCAAGGAGGCCCGGAAGGCTAGGAGCGGGCTACCCAGAATGCACTGCGCCTGCGCTTCTCATTGTCTCTTCTCTCTGTCCCCCTCCCTCCCTCGCACGACGTGAATAAGGAATTGTCATCGCTCTCTGCGGCAGCTGTATTTAACCAGTGGATAAGTGTGAGTACCGTTGCTGGAATCTAGGAGTGGGGATGTGTATAACTGGACATTTGGAATGCATATAATGGAAAACCAAAAACGCAGCTGGTAGGGAGCAAGGGCGCTCGTCAGAGCAGAGGTTCCCAGCCCTGACTGCACTTCAGAATCACCTACAGCACCTTTTTAAATAGCCACGCCTAGGCCCCTACCCCTGACACCCTGACACCGCTGACTTGATGGGTCAGAGGTTTGCCCTGGACATCAGAGTAGTTTGAAAGCTTTCCAGGTGATTCCAACATGCGAGCAGGGCTAAGACCTTCTGGTCTAGGAGGGGTTGGGATGGTCAGCTTTTCAACCAGTTCAAACAGGTATGCATAGCTTCGTTGATCCTAGAACAGCTTTTCTAAAAGTCGATGTAATTCATCACTGTAATTCACCAAGTTAGAGTTGGGATTTATAGTGGCAATCTAGAAAACTTCATGTGCTCAGCTCTCAACCCAACATGCCCCGAGGAGTTTGACCTCTCCCCCGGAAAGTTCTGTAACAAAGAATCCAGCCCCCACCTTACCCAGGTGCCTGAAACTCTGTCATCTTTGCCTGAACAGACCAAGGTGGCCGCCCCAGCCAGCCATCACACAAGTGGTTTAGCCCCTTTAAATAGACACCTGCCAAGATAGGTAATGGGTCCTGCTCAGCACCCACTCCAGGACAGCTTCCAATCACTCTACATGGGCCTCTCAAACCCCTCACAGAAAGAGCAGGACGGAGAATCCCGTTGCATGCTGACTTCCATACAGACCCACCCACACACTAAGCCTGCCCAAGGGTGAGCTGGACTGAGCACATCCTAGCCCGGGAGAGCGCATCTTCCCCAACTCCACTTTCAATGCTGTCGAGTTAGTGGCTTTCATTCAGACCTGGTGGAATATGTACCCTCAGAAATCGGTGAACACTACAAACCACACCTGTTTGTTTGTTTATCTTGGGAGCCTGTTGGTAAACATAAGCACACCACTGCTTTTACCCACAATAAGCTCCAGGTAAGAATGAAGAGGAGGCTTCAGTCCTCCAGTTTCTCTCCCATGCTGTATGTGTTACTGTAATTTTCCCACCATCCTTATCTCACAGGTTCCAGAGTCCCAAGGTTCCCTACAAATGCACACACACACACACACACACACACACTCACGCACACACACGCACACTCACACACTGACACTATCACATGCTCACGCACACTTTCACACGCTCACACACACTGACATACACTCGTACACTCACACACTCACTGACACATTGACATGCATTCTCACACACATTCACACACACTCACTCATGCACTCACACACTGACACTCTCACACACTCACTGACACATTCACACGCACTCACACACTCACACACACATGGACACACACACGAGCCTATCAAAACTATTCTGAGTCTTTGGACTAAAGGGTGAATGACTGATAGACTCAAAGTGTGACTTGATCAGAAAAAATTTGCTTTGTGACAATGCCCACACAATTCAATAAAAGGAAGGAGCCTCAGAAGGGAATATGAAGCATCAGCCAGTGGGTGGGAAGTATTCGGGGAAAAGGTCCTAGAACCTTCCCTGAAGTTACATTAGAGGGAAATCATCACCTCGGCTGAGCATTAAGTCAGCCCCGTGTGTCCCCTAACGTGCGTCAGGCCACTTTGTTTTCCTTCTGTGATTCAGAATGCTTCTCTACAACCCATGCTGTCATCTGCCTCAAACCTCACTGTCCTCGTGCCTTCCCAACAAGCTATCGAGGACATGGACCAAGATGAGAAAGCCTTTTGGTTGTCCAAGAGCAACATCCCAGCCCTAATAAAGTAGGTGTTACGCATTTTCATCTTTATGATGTCTTACTGCCCTCGGTGTGAACCAAGTTCAGTGGCAGGAAGCCACAAGCTCGTTCAGATCCATGGAAATGCACAGGTTCTAGGACACCCCTCAGCTTCCTCCAGGATGGCAATAGTTAATATTATTGACAGCCAATTCTGTGCTAACTGCTGTACATGTAATTCAGTGAATCCTCACAACGACCCTATGAGCTAGGCATGGTATTTACTCCCATTTTACAGATGTAGAAACTAATGCACAGGTGATTACGTAACTAACTCAAGGTGCCATGGCTGATCATTGCACAAGGAGATTTTGCATGTGGCATTCTGGCAGCAGAACCTGTTTTGTTTTGTTTCTTTTTTTCTTTACCCAATGATAACTGCCTCGTGCACTGACATTTCATTATACTCGCTATGGACTCTTGTTTTAGATACCATACGCTACCAGGCACATACGGAGTGGCAGATCTGTGGGCTCTGTCACCTTCTGATATGCTGGCAACATCTCTGCAGGACAATTTCCTTCACCTGGCGAAAGCAGAGGGGGTAAGAGAGCCCTGTGATTGGTCTGTTTAGTGGAAACATGTCACTTACATTCATATTGTACTTTTGAAACTTTTGTTACGTAAATTTCCAAACCTGAGCGAAAACAGACCAGGAATAGAACCTCTAACCTCCATGTAGGCATCACCCAACTTCAGTAATTATCAGCATATTGATACACACACACACACACACACACACAGTTATTCTTTAGCAGTGATCCTATAAAATGTGGCCCTCTGACCACTGGTTAGCCACAAGGCTCTTCCTGACAGACCCCAGACTAATCCAGAAATACAAAGATTGCAATTATTCTGGGTGAAGCTTGTGCAATCTTACAACTGTGAATTTTATGCATGGTTAACTAAGAGCTTATTACTGTAACCTACTATGTGAGTCATTATAGGTTACTACAATTTTGTATTAAGTTGGGATCAGTCGGTCAACAATTATTTATTGAGCACCTACTGTGCTCTAGGAACTGACTGAAGAGCTGGGGTCAGGGCCGTGCCTAAGGAAGAGCTGAGCCCTGGGGAAGCTCACCTTCTGGCTCTTACTACAGTGAGTCAGGACTTGGGTCCTGTATTCCTGAGGAAGTCTGGCTGCCCTGCTCCACAGGACAGTGTCTTAAAACTCTTCTCAAAATAAGGTCACATTCTGAGGTACTGGGGGTTAAGACTTCAACATACGAAGATGGGGGCGGGAGGAAAGATAGTTCAACCGACAACACACACACAAACCACAGAGTCATCGTAGTGACCTCAACCAGCACTTTTTAATGAAATAGAAGGCAGTGGAATGGAACTGATGATGAGCTGCCTCCCACATAGTAGAGAGAAGTGCTACAGTAGAGCCTCAGTTAACCAGCAGCACCCAGGCTGGATAATCGTAGTAGTATTTCTTTGATATTTTTGCTGGTTGCTTGAGTTCTGATTAACAGAGAGTCTACTCTATTTCAGTTTGATTGTGTGTGTGTATTTGTGTGTGTGTGTGATGTCTAATGGGTCACAATTTAAAGACATTTCTAACTGTGGGTCACAGTCCAAAAACGTGAAGGTTACAGCTGCTCAAAAAGTGGAAAACCCAGAAATAATGTCAGTCCCTGGGTGCACCCCATGGAGGCTCACCTTCCCACTGTGGTTCGCAATTACAGAGCATCACAATCGAAGGAGCGTCCATCGTTGATGGTGACAATGCAGCCACAAATGGAGTGATTCACATCATCAACAAGGTACCCATTCTCTTCGCCCACACACGTAGCTTCTCTTTTCCCTTTATTCGTCCTCCTGCACATGATCTTCTGAGGGGGAAGTACTTAGCTTTTATATAAAAGCCACCTGTAGTGTGCTTCGTTGTTCTTATCTCAAAGCCATTTAGAGGCTCTCCTCATTCAAGCAGACTCAGCTACTGTCCACTCAGCCGTCTTCTGCCCTCTATAAAGTGTGGCCACATACACTGCATTTCTTATTTGTGGGAACATCTTACAAGGCACACAGGAACCTTAGTATTGGGAAGTCATATGTCCAGATGGGATCTAATCAGGAACTGAAGGAGAGACAAGTGCTTATGCATCACTTCCCCACTCCCCTCTCTGCCATTATTACGTCAAAATGACGAGATGGGGAAGACCAAAAGAAAAAAATGAATAAGGGTGGAAAAAGTATTGTGAAATGTTCATTTTCTTCTAAGGTGCAATTCAACAGTGTTCAAAGGTATGAAATGGAAAATAAAACTACAATGGAAAATGGAGTTTTAAGCTATTCTATAATTTTCAGT
This sequence comes from Lyroderma lyra, assembly GCA_004026885.1. Classification (NCBI taxonomy): domain Eukaryota; kingdom Metazoa; phylum Chordata; class Mammalia; order Chiroptera; family Megadermatidae; genus Lyroderma; species Lyroderma lyra. Next base: position 84,124 of record PVJL010003035.1, on the reverse strand, counting down.
TACTATATTAGGATCTTCACTTAAAGTTAGAATTTAGGGTATACAGGGAACTTTGGAAAGGTGGAAGATTAGAAAAGACAATTAACTAATTGCATCTTAACTAAAAGTGTTCTCATTCGGCACTTACAGACTTGCTTTGTGATTTTAAGTTACAGAAAAGGTCAACTATTTCCATTCTGAAAAGAGAGGCTATTTTGTAAGTCTCCTAGGTGCATTATTTTGCAAAGATCTTGCAATACTCTGGTATTACCGAGAGACATTAAGAAGCACAGCATTTTTTGAGCAAGTGATTCATCACTTGTAGGGAGCTATGCTGGGTGTATGGCAGCATTCAATGCAAAGTAACATTACTTTTCAAAGGTATTTTTCTTTTCTAATCCCAGCTTTCCAAAGTACTTAAAAAGCTTTTTAAAAAAAAACATAAATTACCTCTCCTTCTCCTTTATATTTTTGTTGGGCAAAGCCTCATTGGTAGAATAGCACCTCGACCCATCTCCTAAACTGAACATTATCATCATGGGGGCTAGTTCAAGTCCCACCTCCTCTGTGAAGCCTTCTTTCCCTGGTCCCCACAGCCCAAATTGTCAAGAGTGACATGGTGTCAAGAGGGTAAGTTCTAGAGTCATATAGCATCTGGGTTCAGGCACTTAGCTAGCTATGTGACCTTGGGAAAATTACATAACCTCTCTGAGCCCCAAGTTTCTTCCCCTGTGAGGACTGAACAACACCCTCTCTCAATGTGAGCTGCCTAGTGGGACCTAAGAAATGTTGGTTTTATTCCCTTCTCCTTCCTCTGAAGTTCCATGGGATTTCACAGTATAGAGTTCCTCAGCAGACTGTGCCCTCTTGTTTTGGTAGTTGTTCCTACGGAATAGGTCCTGAACCCCTATATGACAGCATGTCCCGGGGAGGGGCAGCTGCATCTTTCTGTGTCCCTCATCAGCACTGGCACCTCACCTTGTGTGTAGAGTCACAGCTGGAATGAGTGACATGCCACTGGGGGCCAGGTATTGCACTAAGTATCATGCATCGCACGATCTCGTTTTGCTTTGACAATGGCCCTCAGGAAGTAGGTACTATTGTCCTTATCCCCCAAATGAGACCAGAGAGGGTCTTCCTGGCTAAGGAACAGGACTGAGGAAGATTGTGCCATGTGAACACAAAAGATTCATGGGGGCATGCCCACCCATTCAAGCTCTCTGCTTAGCCTCTGTATTGCACTGGCTCCCTAAGGAGCTCCTTCTGTACCTGTCCATGGGATACTGTGGTCACCTTTGTCAGGGCCATCGTGAACACTTCTGCGGGTTGTGTCCTGCATATAGGTTCCTGGCCTAAAGATGAAGTAGGCTGAAGTCCAGCCTATCCCAAACTATGCACCCCCTTTGGTATTGCAAACTATCAGAGGAAGGGGCGCATTGTTTTTAATTTGCAGAGGCACTCTAGGGACCAGCAGTGACCCTCATAAATGCATGTTGTTATGTGACATAAATCCATGCATTGGAGAAAAGCAAGCCCTACCAACACATGCTAACAGAATTTTGGGGCTTCCTTTCCCAGGTTCTGGTTCCCCAAAGAGGTCTAACTGGCTCTCTACCAAACCTGCTCGCCCGGCTGGACCAGATGCCTGACTACTCCATCTTCCGGGGCTACATCATTGCAAGTACCACATTCTCTGCATGACCCACGTGCTCAGGTGACGTGGGAACAGAAATCCCTCACACACTCCTGTCTCTTTCCATCACAGCAATATAATCTGGCGAACGCAATCGAGGCTGCCGACGCTTACACAGTGTTTGCTCCAAACAACAACGCCATTGAGAATTACGTCCGGGAAAAGAAGGTCGCAAGTCTAGTAGGTATCGGGAATGCTACCAGGGAAATCGTGCTCTGGAAATTCAGACACACAACATTTTTCAGTCCATCAATCGTGTGCCATTTCACTCTTCCATTGAAATTTCATTTCCACACCAGATGCTTAATATAAACTCACGTGGAGACTCCCCCATACACAAACACCCCCCATGCCGTAGCTGCCCACATACGGTATTCGTTTGGACTCCTGGAAGCACATATACCCCAGGATGCAGATGTCCCAGGAGCCTGCATGTGTGTCCACAGGACACAAGTGTCCTCTTGTCCTGAGCCAGCACTGGGAGTGCAAGCCTGTCTCAGTACAGCAGCGACCCTCCTCATGCCACTGCAGATCAGCCTGCCCGCGGTCCCTGGCATGAGATTGCTCAAGCCTGAGTGAGACCCCAGTCCCACAGGCCCCCCTTTCTTCAGGGAACACAGATCAAGCTCTTAGAAAAATCCCACCAAACCTCTTGTCATGACCCCTGAGGTGAAAGGCAGGCTGGGGTGTGGGGACTCTCTCTTCACAGCAGTTCTTTCCAAAGAAATCATCTTTAAAATCCTCCCCTAAATGTTCATGCTCTCACTCTGGGCCTTAGGGGCATGTAATAAGTTCCTGACCATCCTACGTGGGAAATTTGCAAGCTCTCCAAGGCTTAGGATTCAGTATGTTTTGTGCCCTGGTACCTCGGTCAAAAACTTCCCATTCGACAAGCTGTTGCTCCGATAATCCCCCCAGTGCCCAGCACATTGGAGCAGCCCAGTGAGTGACCGGGGCCCACTGGCCTGTGGGCTGACTTTCCATTCTGTGTGCTGTCCAGGAGGAGGACATAGTCAGGTACCACGTGGTCTTGGAGGAGAAACTGCTGAGGAACGACCTGCACAATGGCATGCACCGGGAGACCATGCTGGGCTTCTCCTACCTCCTCGGCTTCTTCCTCCGCAATGACCAGGTGCAGTCCCTTCTCGGAACACCCACGAATGAGTGTCGTAGCTCTTACCCATCGTCACCTCCATGTTGGGATAGTCTCACCAGTGCTTCCTTAGCCTTACAGGCAGAAGGCAGTTGTCAGGCAGTTGTCTGTGTTTCGCCATCAGGTAATGACTAAGCCAGACTGTCATGCCCCCACTCGCCCTCCCTGTAGCCAGCCTTCAGTGTGTCTGTACTGCTCATGGTATTTGAACCCCAGCAACCACAGGTGCTCTTCAGTACTGATTCCTAACAAACCCAACAGACAGTCCCCAAGCAGGCCCCAGCACGGAAGGGAACCTGACAGCCAATTAACGAGCTGAAAGGACAGTGCATTTCATTCTCTGTGTCTTGGTTGAGAAGCATTCCCACTGCCAAGACCACGAGTCTGCCACACAGCTGACATGGCCATGCAGCCGTTTTGCCAGGGGGCCCTAACGTAACGATTGCGATTCAGAATTTTTCAATCATAAACCAATTCATCTGCGGGATGGAGAGAAACCTTAGACATCATCTAGAACAAAGGAGGACACTGAGATTCAGAGGAGAAAATCAACTGACCCAAGGTCACACAGCTGGATGTGCCAGACGCGGCACGCACTGTCACTGAGATGCCCTCTCCTAGGCCAGAACTCTCTCCACCACGGTGTGCTACCTTCCGCTGAACGCTGGGGTGCCTCCTAGGTTGTCGTCATGTGGACAGCCTCCAAGCCCCATCTTCCCTAGTTCCCTTAAAATCACGATAAAAATTTACATCAACCCTCTTGTTCACAGCTCTACGTAAACGAAGCTCCGATAAACTACACCAATGCAGCCACTGACAAAGGAGTGATCCATGGCGTGGGGAAAGTTCTGGAAATTCTGAAGAATAGATGTGATATTAATGACACTACTATTGTACGAGTAAGTTACATCAAAAGCCAACGGTGCAACTAAAGAGTGTTGGCTTATATTTTGTGATTTTTTTTAAAGCATAAGACTCATCTATTAGGATTAGAGTATCTCAATTCAATTTAAAGAAGAAAGCACTGAGTGAGCATCTGTGATGTGCAAAGGAGCGTACCCGGCTATGGCTCCACAAAGATAAACAAGGCATGACCTCTGCCCTGCATGGGCTCACAACCTCGGACCATAAGTTGTACCCTGAGTGCCTGGGAGAGGCTGCCTAGAGGGTGGTATTGAACAAGATCCAAAGCCATGGTCTTCCTTAAAAGGGAAAAAAATGCCATGCCTAACCGAGACACAGAAAGACTTTTCACTCCAGTTCATTGGAAGGTATAGAACTTTCCAGTAACAGCAATACTGCTGATATTTATTGAGCACTTATTATGTGCCAGGTAGTGCTATAACCGTTTTACATGTTTTAACCCTTGTAAGCCTCGCAACACCCTAGAAAGCATGTGCTATTACTATCTCCATTTTACTGCTGGGGAAAATGAGCCACAGAGAGGCTAAGGAATGCACCCCAGTTCACAGAGCTAACAAGTGGCAGAGAAGGAGTTCAAATGCAGGCAGTGAGTCCCCAGAGCCAGAACTCTGAGCAACCACACTAGCCACTCATTGGTGGCCTCCTCTTGTTTCAGGAACAGGACACACTTAAGAGTTTCTGTCATTCTTAACTTGTGCTCTTCATTTTGTAATTACCTCCATCCTGACCCCTCATGTGCTCCCAAGGCTGGGCACTGTATCTGGCCCCATAGGCTAAATAATGCACTTTCAAAAACTGAGGGTTGCTATTAAAGGAATCAGCACTTACATGAGATGAGACCTTCACATGTTGCAAGCTTGTCTAACCCACGGCCTGTGGGCTGCAAGTGGCCCAGGATGGCTTTGAAAGCAACCCAACACAAATTCATAAACTTCCTTAAAACATTACGAGATGTTTTTTTAGTCCTTTTTTATTTAGCTCATCAGCTATCGTTAGTGCTCGTGTGTTTTATGTGTGGCCCAAGACAATTCTTCCAATGTGGCCCAAGGAAGCCAAAAGGTTGGACACCTGCCAAGGTCATGAGCATCAGACGAATATGGTGGAGGAAAGTGGTGTTCAGACATCCAAGATCCGAAGTAGTTCGAGAGCTTGTCTCAAAGAATAATAAAGAAGTTGACCAAATGAGCTTCCCTCCTATTTTTCTAATTTTCAATTCTGTACCCTAAAAATGATCAGCTCCAAGGTCTGGAAAGCATTTGCAGCCTCCTTTACACAAAAAATTTAACCACAAAATGTTCTCTTTGCCTCTGTTTTCCAAGGGAAAGTGTGGGAAGTGTCCCCAGCAGCCGATCTGCCCGTTTGGAAGTAAACCACTAGTAAGTAATTTTTGTGCTTGGATGAAATAGTTTCCAGATCCCAGGGAGATCCAAATTGGAAAATGAATCTCCAGCACCCCTCATTTGGTTTTAATTTAATTTTACCTTCTTATGTTGTATGCACTGTTCTAAAGTCTTGAATCCCTTTCTTTGGGACCAATGCAAAATTTTAATTAATAAATAAATGGAAACAGAGGTACATCTCAGGCAACACACAATGCAGGAGGTTTTTTCACTTTCTACATATCCCAGTAGCCAGGTGAGGACCAGAGTATGGCATCTTATGTATCAGAGGAGGCGGCTTCCAAATGCAAAACCATAGCCAACCTGGATGAGTTCTGCCAGCCTGATTTCCTTTCACAGTTGAAGTTACAACGAACTTTCTCTAAGAAACAGATGGCAGATTGGGGGAGGTGGACGTGCCTTTGTATTAATTATCAATCTGTGTTGCCTGTAGATGCTGATTCTAAAAGCTACTTCTCCTAATGCTCCAACCATTACAAAGAAGCAATACTCATGCACCTGCCATAGCATGGTAGTAATTTGTAATGGTAATGGTGCTGATTCTCTCATTTGAGTTTTAAGCTTGTATATTATAGATCTTTGTAAGCAGCCTTAATCCTTTCTCAGACCAAGGCAGAACAGAGATCAATGCATTGATAGACATCAAGATTCAGACCAACCAAAGTATATGTAGTGCTAGAAGGACATTATTTTGTCTGGTTTATTATTTTTTTCCTAGCTTGAGTTAGTCTTCTAGAGAAAAGTTCTTTTTTACAGAGCACTGCCTTATGGTATACTGCCTGGTGTTCTGTGTGTTTTCTTTCTTACAAAGCAGCTCCAAGAAACCATCGCCCTCCCTTTCCAGAACATTCCAGTCAGAGAAACAGCCATGTGTGAACCACCTACTTGCTTTTAGAGACTGGAAAACTTTTCCTCACTAAAAAGCTGATAGAATCATGACTATTTCATAGGGTGAAGAGACAAGAAAGTGTATTTATACCATTTATTTCATGGGCAAGCGATCCGTGTTCATTGGGTGCCAGCCAAAATGTGTGAAAACTGTCATTGTGAGTATCACAATATAACCATCCTTCTAGTTATTGCAGTGGCACTGGGAAATTTAATCACATGCTCTATGTTTCAAAATGCCTTTGCATGTGTTCTTTCTGCCATCTCCTCTTCCTACTTGTTATCTTTGTTATCATTGTCATTCAAAGTAGTAGTGACAGTAATATTAATAAAATGCAGGACAGCCCTTGAGTCAGCAAATAGGAAAAACCCCGCACTATCCAATTGCACGATGAAGAAAATGAGGGACTGAGAAACTGAGAGGGCTTCCCTGTTCTCACACCTGGGTGAAATGCCCTCCAAGCTTGCTCTTAACCAGTGGAGACGGAAGACACCAGCTCCTAGGGAAAGAGGAGGTGCCCCTGGGCATTTAGAAAATAGGACCGCAGGGCTCAGTACATATGGGCTACTGCTTTGGAATCTGCAGGAAAATTCTTTTATCTCTTCCTGTCTTGCTTCTTCCCCAGAGGAGTAGACGTAACCCCTGCCTATCCAGCAGAGGCGAGGTGGGTTAGCTCTTAAGTACAGAGCTTGAGACCCTCAGGAGAGTTTGTGTTTCAATGCTCTCAAGAATAAAGGCGGGCCAAGCCAAGCAGACCCCCGGAGGGTTTCTCTAACCTACGAGAAATTCATTTTTAGAGTGCCAACGAGCGCACCCGCATTGGCCTCTGACCTTCAGTACCAGGTGAAATGGCCTATGACGCGAAGGGGCCAGGCGTGGAGGAGGTGAGGGCCCTCGGTGTCCTGCCCTCTGGCATCACTTGCATTCTTCTTTACTTAGTCCTTGCTGGCCCTCCTCCTTTCTTTGTCCTCTTCTCTTACCTGCCTCTTTCCTTTCCGTCTTTCCTACTTCCTCTGTGGAGACCTCTAGCTAGTTCTGACACCCTGGGAATTGCTTAGCCTCCCCCATTCTCAGGGGTTCTCACAACCTCTCCAAGGTGGGGGGGGGGGGGGCATCGCTAAGGGGGCACGGGGTTTCTACAGTGTGGCGAGACAAAAACAGAACAAGGAAGTGGGTGTCCAGCTGCATCCTTCCGTTTCAGACGAGAGAGTGCTGTGCGGGCTTCTTCGGCCCCCAGTGCCAGCCGTGCCCAGGGAATGCTGGGAACACCTGCTTCGGCAATGGGATCTGCCTGGATGGAGTGAACGGCACGGGCGTCTGTGAGTGTGGAGAGGGCTTCAACGGGACGGCCTGTGAGACCTGCACAGAGGGCAAGTACGGCACCCACTGTGACCAAGGTGTGCACCCCACTCCCCCAGGGCTGGAAGGGTCAACTGGCCAGTCTCTGCAGGCAGGCTGAAGTCCTACCTCTATTATCATGTAAAGGCCATTTGTGTTGTGTCATTTGCATAGGGCAAACATTTCCAAACAGTCCGTCACTAATCTAGACCTACCAACCCACCCCCAATCTGTTCTTTGATCTTCCCCACCCAATCCCGTTTCCCCTTTGCCTGTGTGCACCGGTCCTCATAGTCACACTGATTGGGACATTGTTTGATAGTTTGAAAAGCAGATTTGTGCACAAATGATCTCATGAATCCACACAGCAACCTTATATATTTGGGTGTTGTCATGTCCAGTTTACAGATGAAGCTATTAAGGCACAAAGGTTGAACGACTTCCCCCAAGGTCACAGCAGATGAGAGGCAGACCTGCAATTTGAATGCATACCTTGCTTGACCCCCAAAGCCTTGCTCTTGAATCACGCTGTCCTTTATACAAGAATCACTCTTGATTCCTCCTCAGCAAGCCACATGCTTTTAGTTGTTTTCACAAAAAATCATGATCTGTTTTTTGCCGAGTCCTCTGCATTCTCTTAGCCCGACTTTCCAGTGCCCAGGGACACACACCTGGTTGGCTTGGGAGGAAAGGTTTCCTGATCCGTGATGAGAAAAGAAAGCATGTCTTCTACCTTGTTCTAAAAGCCATAAATGTGACCTTGCTGTCACTGTTTGGGCCATATGATATATAGTTGGCATTATACTGTCAGTCTTTTTCTATGTCATGTGGAAGAACTATCTGCTTTCATGTGTGCAAGAGTTCCTAACCTGGGACCCAGAGATGACCCTCGGGACTGACTGTCTTTTTCCTGGGGAAGGCTTTCATCCAGTTCTCTAAAAGGCTCCTCATGCTGCTGCGTAACCAAAGAATCGCATTTCTATGTTGTTGAGGAGGATAGTGCCTATCAGGTTTCTAGAAAGCCAGTATCAAATGGGTTTCTTTTTCAGTCCACTCTTAGGGACTCCAAGAGGTCCCACATGACCTTGGATCCTCAGATAACCTCAGTTGAGGACAGTCTCACTGCATGGGTCACCACCCCGCAGTGCTACACAGTCCCCAAACTACGTCCTTGTGGAGGCATGACCTGATTGACCTGTTAGCCTGCTCGATTCTATTTCCTAGGCCCCTGTGCTTCCTGTGAATCCAGCCCCCCATTAAAGACAATGATTCTTGGGAATCACGTTGGAGAATTAGGTGCACTGAAGTGAACCTTTGCAGTAAATGATTATTGAACACAGGTCTGCAGTCTGACCATGTGTGGGCATTTTTCCACTTAGCGTGTTCTTGTGTTCATGGGAGATGCAGCCGAGGACCCTCTGGTGACGGCTCCTGTGAATGTGACGTTGGCTGGCGGGGAGTGAAATGTGACAGCGGTAAGACCGAGCCCCTTGGTACTTACAGTCTGTTCTTAGCCTCCCTTTTCAGCGGCTACATTTTTTCCCCTTTCTGAAATAGAAATGGCCTCTTTCTTTCTTTCTTTCTTGAACAATTAAAGTAACTTCCTACTTGCAGCAAAATGTTTGTAAAATAAAGCAGAAAAAAGATAATAAAAATTACTCATACTCCCAAGGCAGGAAATAGCTATCATTAGTATTTTGTGTTGCCTTCCAACACTGTTGTAAGCATACAAATACACAGGTACAGGCCATCTTCTCCGTACTGTTTTGTAGCCTACTTTTCCACATCCCAATATACAATGGATAGCTCTCCACATGAAGCCATAAAAGTAAATATCATTATTTTTTTCATTTCTACATAACATTTCGTTATACGACTGCACCACGCTGTGTGAACCAGTTTTCTGCGATCACGAGCAATGCCGCGATGAGCCTGTCGCGTCTGCCACCTCACGCGCTCGCCCCGTCCCTTCCTCCTGCTCCGCCTCTCACCAGCAGCCACACCTCATTGCTTCCTGTCACGTTTCCCTCCATTCCATACTCCGCATTGCTGCCAGAGAGAACTTTCCAGAACACAGATGTCTTGGTCTGTTCGTAGACCGGGTGGCTTATAAACAACAGAAATTAGTATCTCCCGAATTTCTGGAGAGAACGAAGATGGCGGCGAGGGTAAACACTGTGCCCACGTCCTCCTGTGTACACATTAAAATTACAGCTAAGTTATAGAACCACCAACCTGGAGAACCACCTGAAGTCTAGCCCAATGAAGTTTTGTAACTAAGCAAACAAAGGCGAGGCCACGCCGAGGCCGGTAGGAGGGGCGGGGACGCGCACCACATAGCGCCACCGCTCTGCGTGGCGGGCCAGACCCGGAGGGGCAGCTCAGCGCAGAGGTTCCTCCCGCTCCCCGGGGAGCGAGGGACTCCGGCCGCGCACGAGGCTCCCCGGTTCGGAGCACTGGTGCCGGGAAGAGGAGCCCCACCTCTGGCTGTGAAGGCAGTGGGGACCGGACCATCCGGTGGGATGGAAGGCTGTGGGAAACCCAGACAATCTTGAAGCGTCCGCCGCGCACAGACCCAGTCGCTTGCAGGCACTCACCTCGTGTCCTGGCAGAGATGGTGACTCCGGGGGCACTGGAGGCACACCGGGGCGCAGACTGAGTGTGTGGCTTTGGGGTGAGGACTGGAGGAAAAGTCACCACTTTTCCTGAGTCGGGTCCTCCTCCTCTGAAGCCGGCTGGTGGGCACCATCTTTCCTGCATTGTGCCCGCCCCCCACACGGCCACATCTGAACCTGATTGGTCTAGTGAGCTCCGCTTCCTTCAGCCTGCTCACTCTCTGGGACCCCACCCTACCCAACTCCCCCAATGCCAGAGACACCTTCTCCAGCAAGCAGCCAGCCCCGCCTGCACTGCAATCTTTCCTGGAAAACTATGGAGGAGTCCACAGGCCCCAGGTAGGCAGCAACTGGTCTCTGTGTGCTCTGAGACTTTTGCTGTGTAGCACCAGGTACAGCACTGGCACCGAACAAGAATCTATAGGAGCACCCAGCACAGGTGACTAGGGAAACTGACCAGGGCCACACAGGGCACCTACCACATAAGGCTACCCAGCAATACTGGGAGACGTAGCAAATCTACCTAATAACAGAATCAAACACAGAGAGGCAACCAAAATGAGGAGACAAATACAATGAAAGAACAGCAGAAAACTCCAGAAAAAGAATTACACAAGATGGAGGCAAGCAACTTATCAGAGATACAGAGCTCAAAACAATGGTTACAAGGACGCTCAAGCTCCTACTTGGTGAAAATTTCAACAAAGAAATAGCAAGTATAAAGAAGGACCCAGAAATCATAAAGAAGAACCAGGCAGAAATAAAGAAGACAATAACTGAAATGAAGAATGGCATTAAAGGCATCACCAGACTAGATGAAGCAGAGGCCTGAATCAGTGATTTGCAAGAAAAGGTAGCAGAAAACACCCAATCAGAACAACAAGAAGAAAAGAATCCAAAAATATGAGGATAGTTTAAGATTCCTGTTCCCAGAAATTTAGGAATTAATTGAATGAATAGTATCTCCTGTATACCAGATCCTAGTCTATTTCTGCACATGCAAAAAAAACAAACAAAACCTCTTATTAGTTATAATTTAGTTATAATTAGGTACTTTTTTGTTCATATCACTTCCTAATAAAATGATGAAGAACTAGAAAGAATAGAGAACATGGGAAATATAAATAAAATAGCAGTGGAAGCACCAGGGCAGTACTTGCACCAACACCCAGCCCTAAGGAAGACTACTGTGTCTCACTCGTCCGTCCATCCTGATGACCTCACACAGTGCCTGGCACCTGGGAGACACTCTCTTAGTGTATTTGAACTTCAGATTTGGCTCTGAACTTCCTGGCAGCCAATGTAAAAAAAATATTTACATGGTCACATAGTTTTACATAGTAAACGTGATGTGTATCGTTTCCTGCAGAGAAAGTTGTGTTTTCCTAGCACCAAGCACTAAAGGACAGTCATTGTGTGAGGTTTAATAGAAGAAGGCTGACAAAGCAATTGGTGCTCCTTTTTTCAGAGATCACAAAGGACAACTGTGATGGGACGTGCCATACCAGTGCCAAGTAGGTACCCTCTGAGCCTCCTTTGGGGACAATGCAAAGGTAGGCTGACCAGATGTACCATTTTAAACAGGACAGAAGACGACGGTCCTGTCCCATTTCAAACGGTACCTATGGTCAGCCCAGTCTCACTGGGCTAACAAGGTGTCAGTGTGCTGGCCATAGGTACCATTTGAAATGGGATGGTACCATTGTTTTCTGTCCTGTTTAAAACAGTACGTCTGCTCAGCCTATGCAAAGGGGATCCTTTCCTAATAGTGTGCACCCCAGGCCCTGTCCGCAGAGGTGCACTTTCCTGAGACCACTTCTGAGGATTTAGGATAAACTTTATATGTAACTGGAAACATCTCTAAGGAGACTGCCATCAACTTACCAGATCCAGCCTTTTGAACAAGCTGCCACCTGAGTTACCTGGCTTGTTAGCAAAATGCCAGCTGTTACCTCCAGTTCAAGCCACAGGGACTCCTTTTGGAGGTAGAAGGAGCCCATGGGCCTCCGGCTTCCATCAAACCTGACTGCTGCTTCACAGCTCAGCCTTACTGCTTCACTCTTCAATTTCATGCTCCCAACTCCCAGAGGAGCTTCATGGCTTAATTAATTAAGCACCTCATAGCTGGAGTTAGACACAAATTCAAGTCAGCCTCTGTCCTTGTCACTGACTGCATGACCTTGAGTTATTTAATGCCAGTAAGGCTCGGTTTCTTTATCTATAAATGGGGATAATAGTAATGTCTACTTGTCAGGGCTATGGGGTACTGTGTAAGTTACATGAAGTAATGTGTGAGGCACACCCCCCAGCACACTGAAGATTAGTAGCTACCCTCTCCTTATCCCTGGGCCGATGCCCACGTATACACACTCGAGTTTGCCTAGGGGCCAGGGCTGGAATGCTGGGGGTGCAGGGGGGGGGGGGGGAGTCATGCATTTATCTGTAATACAAACAGCATTCGCCCTTCTCCTTTGCAGCTGCCTTCTCCATCCTGATGGCACAGCCTCATGCAGATGTGCGGCAGGATTCCAAGGGAATGGGACAGTCTGCACAGGCAAGTAAAGAAAGGACTTACTCTGGGGAAACGAGGGTAGCACGAGCTGTGGCACGACCTGTGCTACCAACCACTGATGGTGAACTGGGTGTAACAGGGCAGCCAGCGGTGCCCAGGGGGTACAAAACCACGGTTCAGGGATAGGGGGCATGTTTTGGGATGGGCGGGGGTGGGAGGGCAATTGCACCTCTTCTCTTCTCCAAGCCTCATAAAATTAACTGGGAATTCACCTCTATTCTAGCTTTTGGAAAAGTTTGTGAAATTTTGGTATATACTCTTTTTTAAGTGAAGACATTTGGTGCCATGCATTCTTTTGCGTTATCCATATTTAATCCAATGCCGGGAATTTTTGAAGTATCTTCCATTTCTCAATGACTCAAATAAAAATACATCAGTGTTTTGTTTTGTTTTTTGCCTCTCCCCCTTCCCTGCTCTGCATCCTCTCTCCCTTCTATAGCAATCAACGCCTGTGAAATCAGCAACGGCGGCTGCTCTGCCAAGGCTGACTGTAAAAGAACCACCCCAGGAAGCAGAACGTGCGTGTGCAAGACGGGCTATACTGGCGATGGCATCGTGTGCATAGGTAGGTGCCATCCCTCATCCATCTGGTGGCAATCGTTTTAAGAGTCAGAGCCCTGTTAGATGAGGCCTGTCTGCAACAGAACCCAGCCATTGAGCAGTTACATGGCTGGATACTTTACGGACAGCCCTGCTGGGGTCGTCTTTCAGTTTGTCTGGATAGGAAGGAGGAGGGTGTAGAAATGTGACCATGGGGGTATGAAGGACATCCAAAAATCTCTTTGGAAGGAGAATGTAGGGGGACTTTTTCCAAGCAAACATTATGGAGGTGACTGAATTTTAAAACATGTATTAGTTCTTTTTTATACAATTACCACATCCTCAATTTAAAAAAAACTTAGAGAATGCATATAGTCTGGGGGAAAAAAATTCTGGAGATAACCACTCCTACTACTGTTGTTTGACCCCATTCTGCCCTGTATGTGTATTTTTTTTATATGTATATTGTTAAAACAAAAGTTGTAGCTCTTGATATATTATGTTTGCTGCTTAAAAACATGGTAGAGCAACTCTCCCTGAAAATTAGTATACCTGCAAATCATTACTTACTGGCTATACACTGTTACTGTGTTCTAAGAAGGTATGCCATTGATTCTTATGCCATGTGTGGGCTTTTGGTTTTAAAGAGATCAACCCGTGTTTGGAGAACCATGGTGGCTGTGACAGGAATGCCGAGTGCACACAGACAGGACCCAACCAGGTGGGCTTTGTCCCCGGGGGGAGGGCTATGATTTCCCGGGAGCAAACTCCTGGGTCTTCAAACCCAAGCCTGAGAGACAGGGGCTCAGAACAGACCTCTAGGAAGCAGCAGCAGAAAATACTTTAGGGGAAATTTTGAAATAATTCGCAATGAAGCCATTCTTTGAGGATGAGGAGAAATGGGAGGGAGAGACAAAGGGTACTTCGGATAAGGGGCTTTCCTAGAGTGGGGAGAAGTAACAGGCTGACCAGACGTACCATTTTACATGGGACAGAAAACAACGGTCCTGTCCTGTTTCACACGGTACGTATGAATGTAGCCCTGTGCGACTAGGCTGCCCACCTGTACCGTGTGAAATGGGACAGGACCGTGTTTTCTGTCCCGTTTACAATGGTACATCTGGTCAACCTAAGAAGTAAGCATCTGCAGACACCACATGGCTCCAGAAGCACCTAGAAAGTCTCCAGCAATGTTCCCCTTTCTTTCAGCATTCTGATTCTCAGACTCTCACAACTTTTCTTTGCCTTTGAGGCTCTGAAATGCCTGTGCCCCAGCAGAGGAGACCGGCTTCAGGCCCTCTGTCTGTGTGCCATTCGCTCCTAACATGATGAGCCTGGCAGCACCTCCCCATGAGCAGGCTTGGGGAGGTGGGAAAATGTGAGGGCTCCAGGGCGAAGGATGGGAGAGGTCGCAGGGTGGAAAGACACAGGTGGGGAAGTGGGGGTGGGGGGACGGCACCGGGACCCAAGCTCCGCCTCCCTCAGTCTGTCTGTCTGTCACATTGTGAACAGCGCAAGGGTCACGCAGGAGATTACGTACATCTGGATGATGTAGTTCCCCAGGGAATGTTCTATTGACCTTAGTGCCAGGTCTCCCAATGGGCAAATCAAGCAAATGCCTAAAGCATCCCAAAATATGAAAATATGTATATATTTATTTTGAAAGAATTGGGTGTTGTTTACATATATTATTATAGGGACAACCAGAACAGTCAATGTTGGTCTACCTCGTGCACATTTGGGGGTTCAGTAGAGTTCTTATTTCTGTGGGGTAAGGAAAACCTGTAAGTTTTTTGGTGCCCGAGGCCTCTAAAAGTTCTCCAGATCTAGATAGCAATGAGAGGGACACAGGGTTGATACCTGAGACAGGACCTTAGCCCAGGAGGGTGGCTGGGGGGTGTCTTGGTAGAAGTGCAAGCCCAGAGCAGGGTCCATAATGAAGGCACAGTACCACTACCATTATGGAACTCGCTTGTGAGGGCCAACAGAACCTCTCTGGAAAGACCATTCCCGCCCCTCTCCTCCTGGACAGGCCGTCTGTAACTGCCTGCCGAAATACACTGGAGATGGGAAGGTCTGCACGCTCATCAACACCTGCTTAACCGTGAGTACAAGGAAGGGCCAAGGCCCCCCAAGGTCAAGCCTGGGGTGCTTCCTACCCGCTAGGGGACGGGGTGTTGAGGTGATCACCTCAGAGCTGCTTTGGGCTTGAGGCTCATTGCTCCCTCATGTTGCGGTGGTAGTGTTGGGGAAACGCCCTTCTGTCTTCACGTGACCATCACCTCTGTGACTGACTGTATCTTCTCTTCCAATAAGGACACTGTGAACTTAAGGCCCACGTGGTTGATCTAGGATGATCTCATCTCTTAAGATCTTTAACTACATCTGCAAACAAGGTCACATTCACAGGCACCAGAGCATAGGACACACACATACATTTGCGGGTGGTGGGGGGCGCACAGTTCAACTCACTGAAGACAGGAAGACGTGCCAGTTCTTGCCTAAGACCACAGAGTGAGCACATGGCACCCCCGGAACTTGAACCCACATCACTCTGACTTGAAGGCCACACTCTTGGCCAATGGTGCTTGTGTTTCCCACGAGGCAGTGAGCCCGAGGAGGCCCTGTGCAGACACCTTACTTCCTGTCCACATCACTGCCCGCCTGCAAGCCTCCAGCCATGGGCATGAGAACAGCACAGACACCCCATAGTCAAAGCCTGCTGTCCCCTTGCTTTGGGCGGGAAGCTCCTTAGAAGAACGATGTCCCCACATGAAATGATTGTATAGGGACAGTAGGGAAGAAGCTGCCAAAAATGGGGCTGGGATGTGGCGTGGTGACAACTAGTACTGTGGCCACATTTATGCTAACAGCAGTTCCTCCCATGGCTATTTCTGCTTTTTCCAAAAATGGCCCCTTGACAATCAATGCAAATGAACCCACTTGTACCTGACACTCAGGTATGAGTCATGAACTCAGGGCTAACTCTTCTTTGATCTATACCCGTGACTGCCACCACCCACGGGATTCTTTTCACGAAGCAAGTTTGTTTCCTTGCAAAATGAGTAATATCAAGGCATGTTTTTTATGCTGCTGATACAATAGAGAGAAGGAAACTGTACTGAAGGAGAGAAGGTGGATGGTTTCAGGTGAGGGGAATGACGCCCAGAGCCCAGGGGAAGAGGTGAGCCTCACATAGGAGCAGGGGCAGTGGTAGGTAGGTGGGTAGATAACTGGTCATCCAGTCAGTCAAGTCCGTTAATGAGTCATTCATGGGCACCTACCTCATGTGGCCCTTTACTGTGAATTAACTTGAAATTGTCTGTGCCTGACCGTTCCAAATAAAGTGTTGGTTAGACCACAAGCATTTCTGTATAACCGGTGGGGGGACCTTGCACAGCATGACGCACATCGAGCTCGAAGAACCTTCACTAGATACCAGGCACTGTTTAAGGCATTGGCAATTCATCAGTGACCCAGCAGCCAATTCTCGTTCCTTAAAGAGTTTACATTTAGTGGGCAGAGACGGACGCTTAGTATGTAAATGACTCTTCAGTCAGTCAGTTAGCTGTTAGGCTGTGTGCTACATGAGGAGAGCGGAGTCGTGCATCCGGGTGGTGCACGTCAGGCCAGGAAGTGGAGGAGGCTCTCGTCTCTTTGTCTGTTTTCTCCGTGGGGTTTCAGGTGAGCTCATCACCTGAGAGGGAGAGGACAGTGACTGACAGCTGAGGAGAGAAGCGGAGGTGTGAGCTGTCCTCTCCAGAGGGAGGGTGGGCACAGGGAAAACAGTGTTTGCAGGGGACAGACACCCCTTCAGAAGGAAACGAAGAGAGCTTTCAGGGCACAGGGGGAGACTGTCTGGAGTTTGCTAATGAGGGTGAGAAGGCACAGGGAGGGGTTTGTGAGGGCAAGATAAGGGATCAGATCACAGGGGTATAGAGCACCATGGAGAGGAATGCCCATGTGATAGGAGGTGACATTGGGCACCTAGACCTCTGATGTTGACCAAGATCAACCAGAAAGTGGGATAAGAGGGGATTCATCTTGGCATGCTGGGTATGGAGACAAGTAAACTCCAAGGCATTTGCTTAGAAGACCCAGGACCCCTAGGAGGTGGTTCATGGTCTTGCAGGCGTCAGCTGTCTTGAACAGCTCACTGAGCTGTGTCAGCTTGAGGCAGGAATCTAGGGTGACAGGTCCGTCCACAAATACTTTTGGAACGGGGGTGGGAAGGAAGGACGATTTTGCAGCCGGCCTTTAAGATTGTTCACTTCCTCCTCTGCTCAGCCTCATCAGATTCTTTTCCTTGAGCTTCCCATCCATTCCCTTCTCAGAAACCTTGCTCAGGCTTGTAGAGCCTGTTGGTATTCCCATGGATCCCGGCTTTGAACTGTGCTTTCTTGGTATTTAGCCTCCACTCCATCTCGCACAGTTTATAAGCTCTTTGCAGACAAGGACAATGTCCTGTGTCTGTTTTGCATGGACTGCCTTCTTGCTGATGACTGGTGTCTCTGCTATGATGGGATCAGAGTTTGGCCTAAAGCAAGGACGTGTCAAACAAGATTGGGGCCTTTCTCATTAACCCCCGGGTGCCGAGAAATTTCCCACTTGGCCACTCTAGGCTCATCTATATAGAGCAGGAGATCTGCTCGCGTGGACCTGCCATCTTGGGATATAAAGCTGGGTGAATAAAGTGGCTCCTGCAACTAAAGGGGGTCGGAAGGCAAGTTGGGGAAAAGGGCAAATAATGCAAACCAGTCAGCTGGAGGGTGCGACCAAAACCAAATTTCAGTACAGAATTGCTTCGTGAGCACCGGCCGAGCTGGCACGCAACGGGCCTGACTACCATCCCCCACCCCTTGAAACTTTTACCAGAAAAATGGCGGCTGTAGTGAATTCGCTGTCTGCAATCACACTGGACAAGAAGAAAGGACCTGTACCTGCAAGCCAAACTACGTCGGGGACGGGTTCACCTGCCGTGGCAGCATCCATCAGGTAACGCAACGCGTGCTCCCATAAGTACCTTCCACTGCGCCCGCGTGCTGGGATCCAGGTCGCCCAGGAACATGCAGACATGTCCCGTGGGAGCTCTGTGACAAACTACATAATTTGGCGATTAACGAGAAACGTCGTCTACCCGTGGGAATTGGTTTGACCTGGAATGCAGTGATTCAGCAGCGAGTTTGAATTCAGCTCTGCCAATCAGTAATGTGACTTTGGGCAAATTAGACCACCTCTCTGTGCATCGTTGTCTGACCCGGAAGAGAAAATAACGTTGGTTCCACCCCATCAGGTTGCTGTGAGGCTTAGTGAGATAACGTGTAGCAGACACAGAGCACACAGGCGTCACCACGGCGGGGGTGCTGTTGGAGTGCGTGTGTGTGTCACCTGTACTGGGCATAAAGGGTGAGGTGGTGGAGTACTTACGGGTTTCTACCTACATGGTACAAAGCGCACGTCCCATTGCTCGGCATAAAGAAGGACTAGAGTGTTCTGGCTGATCCAGTATTTTTGTTAACAGAAACACTAAGTCTGCCATAAACCTATAACTCATTTTTTGAAATATTTGAACTCATACCAAGTGAGCCTGCCCTGTCTTTGTTTCCAGGAGCTTCCCAAGAGCCCCCAGACGTCCCAGTATTTCTTCCAATTGCTGGTAAGAATCTGTGTGTCTGTCTCGCGGTAGGAGTTGGGTCTCAAGCCACATACAGGAGAAGCCCTTCGCCTCTGCAGTAGGTGGGGGTCGCAGGAGCTCTGGGAACCTGGATTTCTGGAATAGGTTCTGTGTTGGCCATTTGTGAACCTCTCAGGCCTCCCGTGGGCAGCATGAAAGTGTGAACAAATGTCACACTGGCCCACTCTACACTTAAGAACGTGGTGGGTGACAAAAACTGCTGTCATATCAGCGGAGAAAAGAAACATTACTGAGGCAATTGCTTTGTTCTTTGGGTGAAAATAGTATGTTAGATCTTTCTGCACATCATACATCTGAGGAAGTTCTAGATATATTGAAGAATAAGAGATAAAAATCTAGAGGAATGAAATCTAGAAGAATGTTTAAGCAACCACAGAATCTTAGTGTTGGCAAGAAGACAATTAGAACAGTGAAGTGAATCATCTTATTCCTTATATTTGT
Organism: Lyroderma lyra; assembly: GCA_004026885.1. Taxonomy (NCBI): domain Eukaryota; kingdom Metazoa; phylum Chordata; class Mammalia; order Chiroptera; family Megadermatidae; genus Lyroderma; species Lyroderma lyra. The sequence continues at coordinate 64,885 of PVJL010003035.1, read as the reverse complement.
ACTATTATCCCAGTTAATAGTCACATGTGGAAGAGGCACTGGACAAGAATACCTGGAAATAACAAGGGTCACTTCTCAGCGGTGGGATTATGGGTAGTCATTTTCTTCTTTATATTCCATTTTCAAGGCATGTATTATCTTTATAACCATATAAACATTATTTCAATGGCAAAGAAGCTGAATGAAGTTGGATCTAAGACTAAATAAAGCACCGATCTTCCTGTCCAATGTCACTGCCCTCTGCCACCCTCGACTCTCTGCTGCTCGTTGGAGCCCCTGCCGTGTTTATGTTAAGTCCGCGGCATGGGGCCCTGCCTTCCTTCCCACAGGAGCACTCTGTACGGGACCTGGTCGGGCCGGGTCCCTTCACCGTTTTTGCACCTACATCTGCAGCCTTTGACGAGGAACCCCGGGTAAGCATGGCCTAAGCAGGTGAAGAGGTCTGCGACTGGGACACAGTCTTTGGGTGTCATCTTGGAGCCAACAGCGGGGACATTTCTGGGCAATAGATTTGGGATCGGCTGGAGCTGAGCAGCAATTGAAGGGGATGCCTCTCAGCATAGGGACCCCTATCAGGGGAAGAATTCAAGTGGATTTGGGGTAACCACTGGCCAGAGACCCTCTAAAGGACATTCCTGAATAGATTAGGAGGTTAAAAAAGATCAACAATTCTTAAATGATCCAAACCTCCCATAGATTTAAAAAAAAAAAAAAAAAAAAAAAGGAATGCTGGATTAGAGGGATGTAAATAGTTTCCTTTCTAGCAGGACTCATCAGAGCCTTTACAGTTCTGGGACCCTTCACGCTGGGTCGTCCGTTAATATGTAATCATGTGGCAATCTAGTGCCTGGTCTAGATCAACTCATTTAGTCCCCATGACAATCCTGTGAGCTGAGTGCTGTTATTATTCCCATTTTACAGTCAAGGACATGGGAGAAGTAACTTTCCCAAGGTCACATGACTAGCAAATAGTGGTGCAAGGACTCAACCATGACCCCAGAGCCTGTGTTCAGACCCAACACATACACGGCCCCTCTGTGCATGTATTTTGGACATCAACAAAGAAGGGACACAAAAATAATTTTTGAAAGGATTTGACACCTGATAGTGGTTCTGTAAAGCATCAAAGTAGTTATCGTGAATCAACAAGAAACCATGTGGGCTTTTTATTACACTGACTTTATGGTTAATATTGTCTGTTTTTTGAAACATTGTGATCTTTTCCATACTAAAGGTTTAAATCTGGCCCAGGTACCTCTCCAAGAGGGGAAAATGAATGCAGTCTTTCCTAGCATTTTTCACAAGAAAACTCTTTTTTCAAGCGGCATCTCACAGGGCTTGGGGTCCTTGCCACGTGTGTTGTGAAATGCTGGACCAAAGAGCTCCAAGTTCCCTTCCACGTTCAGATTCTACAGTGGAGGCGGGAAAGGAACCAGGGCCCCCTTCTGCCTCTTGCCTGAACAGTCTCCACCCTGTGACCCTGACCGCAGGCCACCCCGACTCCTATTTCCCAAGGCCGGGGCGGGGAGAGAGAAATGCGAGCACAGAGAAGAGGGCAGCAAAAGAGGCCCCTGGCTCTGGTGGGACCCCTCCAACGGTCTGTTGCAGATTCAAGACTGGGACAAACAGGGCCTCATGCCCCAGGTTCTTCGGTATCATGTGATCGCCTGCTACCAGCTGCTCCTGGAAAACCTGAAAGTGACCCCAAATGCTACTTCTCTCCAAGGGGAGCCAATTGTCATCTCCGTCTCTCAGGTAAGAGGGGCCACTTCAGGAAGGTGCTCATTTTCCTTGGGCCTTCTTTCTTCTCTTCCTTAAAGTAATCCCAGTAATAATAAAAATAACAACAACTAACAAGTGTTGAGTGATTGCTGTGTGCCAGGTACTAAATGTCTGGTATATACTAACTCATTTAATCCTCAAAATAACTCTGTGATCTAGATACTATTATTTTCCTCCATTTACAAATTAGGAAACTGAGCTCAGAAAGATTAAGCAACTTGTCCAAGGTCACACTGTAAGTAAACAGTAGAGCTGGAATTCAAACTCAGAGGAAGGCAGGTGGTCAACAGAACTGCTTTGGGAGGCATCGGTCAGAAGCTGTAGAGGGGTGAAGGCTTCTGATCAAAGCCACTTGACCATGCTGGGTCACTCCCTCCCACAACACTGCCTATAGAATTCATTGCAAAGGGGAAAAGTGTGCGTGAGGAGGGTTGCTATATAAAGAACACATGTGAAGAAGTCAGTTTTGATGTGCTTGTTGTTTTGTGTTTGAGAATCACAGTACAATGACTGTTTTGGTTGATTATTTGCTGTTAACTTTTCCAGGTGAAACTTAAGTTCTTGTCTCTGTCTCCTTTTTGTAACCATAGTAACAACTGTGCTAAACTTGGATCTTCAGATTTTGTCCACAGCTCTACTTAAACATTCACTTCTATGACAATTTAACGTGTTGGTGAGCATTCTGAAAGAAGGAATTTTTTGTCTCTATCTGTGCTCATTTTTTTTTTTTGGTTGATTTCAGGACACAGTGTATATAAATAATAAAGCTAAGATCATATCCAGTGATATCATCAGTACCAATGGAATCATCCACATCATAGACAAATTGCTGTCTCCCAAAAACATGCTTATCGTCCCTAAAGATGCCTCTGGAAGAATTCTGGTGGGTGAACTCACTGTCATATTCTCAGCACGGAGTGACTCATAATACCTACAATGTATTATCTCAGTTTTGAGTTTGAGGCATCGTTTTGAGACATTTTGATTTTGTTGCTGCTATCTCAAGCTACTATTAAAAGCCTAGTAAATATTATTCTTAGTAAGACGTAAGTAAGTAAGTCTATTTTAAACAGATAAATAGATTTTATCAGTTTTCCTTTAGTGTCCACAAAGGTAGGTGGTCGTGCATATTTGGTTGTAATACTCAGGCTAGGGGCCTGAACCCACGACCCTGGGATTAAGAGGCTCATGCTCTACCGACTGCAATAGTCAGGCCGCGGCAGGTCTTGCATATTTGGAAGATGGAGGAATTACATAAGATAGATTGTGGGGGGAGGAGGATGAGGTCACTAAAACTAAATCTAGAGTAAAACTCCTTCTCAATTGACAGGGAAAAAAGAACAGTTTTAACTTGTATTGTAATTTATTCACATTGGCCAGGGTTCGTCATTGTGGACAACAAAATCCACTACACCTAACTTAGATAAAAAGGAGTTTCTTAAGGTATGAATATCCCCAATTCTCTTGCAAAGCCAGAGAGCTTAATTCAGATGCTGCGCAGCTGGGACACAGGGATGGGCTGCAAAGGGTAGCCACCTGACTTCGCCCCTGGAACAGCCCTGCCAGTGTCACCTGTCTTCAGCCTCATGACCCAGGACACAGGAATCTGGACACCAGATGACTCCACCATTGTGCTTGTCAGATCTGATCCCCTATCAGCAGCCACAGCCACCTCCTATTGATGCTTTCCACCAATGTCTTGTACAAGCCCTTCTTGGTGGATCCTATGTTACATATGGGGCTCTAGCTGCAAGGCACTCTGGGAAATGTAGTGCGTAGATTCCAGCCTCTGTAATGCAGAACTGCCTGGCTACAGTAGTGCTGGAATGGGGACTAACGAGCCAGTCTACAGTACCTGCCATGTTACCTCTCCCTTATTCTATTCTGTTGAGCATTTGTTAAAGTGCTTTGTGAACTGTATGAGGGAAGATTTCATTCCCATTCTTATTATCTTTGCAGCAAAATCTTACAACAGTGGCAATAAACCATGGCTACGTCAAATTTAGCAACTTAATACAGGTAAAAACTAGGAGAAAAATTACCACAGGGGACAACCTGCCTAAACAGGGTTGGTTTTGGGGAAGGGCTTTTGTTGGGTTTTGTTTTTTGCTGTTGTTTCGGTTTGGTTTGATTTTTTGTTGTTTTGTGTTATTTGGGGCACTAGACAGCTGTTGTGGGACCTGTGTGGGGAAGTCTTAATTTCCTAGAGAACAAAGTCATTCTCTGCCCCTCCATTCTTCAAAGGGTGTTTGGTTTGCTCAGCAGTATAGTGTCCGAGTTAGAAACTGAAGCATGCGGGACTACAGTGAGGGAAAGGAATTAGGACGTGCCTGTCCCTGAACTAGGTGCCTCTCATCCAGAATTACCACCTCCATTATGGTGATGGGCAGCTGAGGTGGAGAGTGGGGAATCTATGCCTGGGACACAGGTAGAAATTACAGTTAAAACCGTATCTTTCTGATGTCAGAGACCCAAGAACTGAGTAGAGAAACTTCTTATTCAAACAAAGACTGCAGAGGAGAATCAGAGAAGCAGCGTTCTCCTGCTGCCCCCGGAAGTCCTGGGTGGGCCCCCATAGCACAGTCTACAAACCCACGATGTTTAAAATGGTCTGGGGCTCAGACTGGCTTTTAGAATGGAGATTTGGAGGTATTCAAAAATAAAAGCCTCCGGGGACGTTACAGACAAGTGATCTCTGCTCACCCACCCACTCCTAAAACCTTATAGTCACCCCCACACCTTGGTATCAGATCTGGCTGAACACAGTCTTTTATAGGAAATTAATAAACCTCTTGGGGCTCAATGAAAAAAATAATAAAGCCTACTTCACAGGGTTGTTAGAAAAATTACAGGGAAAAAATTCATGGTGCACCCAGGTTATAGAAGGTTCACAAATATACCCCTCTCCATTCACCTGACAATTTCTTTGTTGAGTCTGTGTGATCTAGAAATCATATAAATATACAGAAGTATCTCAATATTAGATAGGTTTCACTTTTTTAAATGAAACATGAGAAAAGTGCTAAATAGATCTTCCAGAAATTAAAATACCTGGGCAGGAGTAGTAACTACAGCAACATAAAAAGATAATCGTTAAAGTTTATTTTCCCAGAATTTGACTTCCTATTTTGCTTTTCTAAGTTCTCTTAGAAAACTGAGGGAATGAATGGCTGGAGCCTCTAGTTTGGCCGTGTCATGGGGCAGGCACAGAGGGGAGCACCCCCTCTCCCCACCCCGCAATCCCCACCCCTTACCCTGCACCCCCACCCTGCTGCCTTTGGTCCTCAGACAGACCCTCGGCCTCTTGGCTGCCCCTCTCCCTGTGTTGCAGGACGCGGGCTTGCTGAGTGTCATCGCTGATCCTATCCACGCTCCGGTCACTCTCTTCTGGCCCAGCGACCAAGCCCTCCAAGCCCTACCCTTTGAACAACAGGAGTTCCTGTTCAACCAAAACAACAAGGACAAGCTGAAGGAGTATTTGAAGTTCCACGTGATCCGAGATGCCAAGGTATTTTGTGTCACACAGACATGGGTGCAGACACACCCCAGGGTGATGCAATCCAGGAGTGGTCGGTGTGTCCCCACTTCCGCTGAGGCCTGACCACCTCATCCCTCAGTGTCCCCTCTAACTGGCCATCATAATTGGCCCCTGCAGTATTCCACACCTGGTGCTCTTTCTGCAACCTGCTTTTTACTTTTTTTTTCTTTTTTCCCCCCTAACTTTAACCAATACTCAAGAGCAGCGTTCCTCTCTGGTACAACAGATCAGCTTCTCCTCTTTCGTCGGTCACACCGCAAAATAGCTGCTGACCACAGTTCTCCAGATGGACTCTTTCTCTCCCAGTTGCAGAATCAGGCAAAGGACTGATTCATCAGCTGCGATTAGTTGTTCATTCCTTAACCAAGCTACCGTGCTCAGGGAATCAAGATCTTGTAGGAGCCCGGCAGCTCTTGCTGAAGCTCTGTCACTCAGAGTCCTCCACGAGGGCCCAGGTTTCTCTCAAGAAGTGAGTCCAGTCCACAAAAGCCAGATGTCCTAACCTTGGTTAATTCCTAGGATCTGTATGAATTTCCTAGGCCTGCTGTAACAAATTGCCACAAGCTGGTGACTTGAAATGACAAAAATGTACTCTCTCAGAGTTCTGGGGGCTGGACGTCTGAAATCAGATGCTGACAAGAGTGTTCCTCCTCGAGGCTCTAAGGGAAAATCTGTTCCATGCTTTTCTCCTGGATTCCGGTGGTTGCCGGGACTCCCTGGCATCCCTGGGCTTGTAGATGCAGCCCGCCAGTCTCTGCCTCTGAGTCTCATGGCTGTCTTCTCCCTGTGTGTTCCTGTGTCCTCACGTGGAAGTCTCCTCTCCTCTCTTGTTCTTATAAGGACACCAGTTATATTGGATTAAGGGCCCACTATACTGCAGTCTGACTTCATCTTAACTAAGAACATCTACAAGTGACCTTATTTCTAAGTAATGTCACATTCTGAAGTAGTGGGAGTCGGGACTCCAATAAAACTTTTGAGGGGACATAATTCGACCCATAGCAGTGCCCTATGCCATTTCCCACCCTTCCTGCCATTGGCCTCAGACAGCAAGCTTGCATCCTCCATGCACTCGCAAGCGTCGATGGTGGAGGGAAGGGCGACCACGTACAGTCCAGCTGGTGGGGGCTTTTCCCGCAGAAAGAATTCCCAACTTCCTAGAGGGCCCGTGATGATGATGCTTTTTTATTACCTCTACTGTCCTTTTAGAGCTGGAGCTGTTAGAACACTTGGAAAAACTTGAGTCTGAAGGTGGTCCTTTGGCAAAGCCCCTTTGGGCCCTCCTTCAGCCCAAATTTGAGGTGCTGACGTGGCGCCCTCGCTCCCACAGGTGTTAGCGGTGGATCTCCCCAGATCTCCTTTCTGGAAGACTCTGCAAGGTTCAGAGCTGAGTGTGATGTGTGGAGCTGGCAGTGACATCGTGAGTATTGTCACCCAGGTGGCAGCTGAGAACATGTCAGCACTCTCCAACCACGGCCCTTCAAGGAGATGTGCATGTTACCCCTCATTGACAGCAAGCGCTTTGCTGCTGTGAGTGTCGTCCCCCTAAGCATAGGTATGGGGACATGAAAAGGCTCATCACTCCTGGCCAGCCCAAGCCCTGGTAGCAGGTATCAAGCAGCCTCACACCCCTGACACTTGTGGAGAGCAGCTTTTAGTATTTATTTATGTATTTAGCATTTGTGTATGTATTTAGCATTTATTGATTTGTTTGTTTAGCATTTATTGTCCAGCATAAGACACTTCCCTGAAACAGGGAAGCACATTGTCCTTCCTTTCCCTTTCTTCCTGGCCCTGCTGTGACCTCGTCTCCAGCCCTGTCCTGGTGGTCAGGGAGAGCCAGCTCTGGGCTGTACCTTCCCACGTCAGCCCACAGAGAGAAGGTTGGCAATTTTCACCTTCCCGGCCAGTTCCTGCACCGTTTGGCCTTCCTGCAATTCTGTGTGGTGACTGGATCTGACAGGATGATAGTAGCGATGCCCTATAGCGGGCATATAGCAAAAGGCCCAAAATGACAGTGGCTAAAATACGGATATACGGGTTTATGTCTCTTGTGAAAGAAATCTGGAGGTGGCCAATCCAGAGCCACCCGGATGGCTAAGTGGGGGAGCTCCTTCTGTCTTCCCACTCTGCGGCACGTGTTTCCAGCCTCAAAGTCACCTCAAGGTCCCACATGGCTCCTGAAGCTCCAGCCACCATGTCCACTTCCCAGGCAGTAGCAAAGAGGAAGGGCAAAAGCTTGCTGCTCCCAGATACCCGTCCAGGAGCCTCCTGAGAAGTCCCATGCAACAGCGTCCTGCTTACATCTTACGACCAGCCACAATCCCTTTGCTTTTTTAGTTGAAATGGCATTGAATTTATCATTCATTTTGAGGAATGATAGCATCTTCACCTTGCAGTTTCCAAAACATTATCCCAATGTACGTCACACTGTTGAAATCAGCTGCCATGTCACCATAGACCAAAGTGGACACCTATCAAAAATACCCACTGCTAGTTCTGTGCTCTCACATAGCGCTCAGAGCACCTGGCCATGTATTGTTTAGTTTGATCCTTACAACAACCCTAGGCAATGGAATCACTAACCCTATTTATCTGGGGAAGAAAATTCAGCACACAGAAGTTCACATGCCCACAGTTACACAGCACATAAGTGGCAGTGGAGAGATAGAACGAGACTTTTCCAATGTCCTTTGCACTGACTCACACTGTGTTTGTCTCATCAGTAGATGCTGAGATTGATCTTGTTTTTCATTTCACAGAACTTTCTAAAAGCATTTTGCTCCCTGAGAGGGAGAGGGGATTGTATCCATGAACTTACTGGTTGGGTGGACCTTAGAGTAGAAAGAGCTAAGACCGTTGTAAGCATTAAATAAAATAATATATCTAAAGCACAACTTAGACAGTGCCTAGTACCTGCAGGAAAAAAAAGTTGTTATCATTATAAAGTTAAAGCCCATCACTTCTATATCCTGGAAAGGAAATTGTGTCAGGCCCTTTGCTGGGTGCTGGCACTAAGCAAAAAAACTGGGTTACTACACATGAAGTGGCCATGTCAACAAAATTTGTCCTGAACCCCAAGCAGGCCATCCCGGCTCCCTCCTGTCACCCCTGCTGCCACTGTTTCTCTGTTGGTAGAGGCAGTGTTGCAAAGTGGCCTAGAGTGTGACCTGAGGCTAACTTCCTGGGTGGGAATGCCTGAACCACTACTGACTGCCTGCATGACCTTGGGCATTACATAACCTCTCATTGCCTCAAGTTTCCTCGTCTGTAAATGGGAATACTAGCAGTATAGCTATAGCCTAGGGTTTTCATAAGGATTAATAGAATTTGCACAGGTAGAGCACATAGAATAGGACTTGGCACATAATACATGCTGAGTGTTTCAGGTCTGTATCTACAAGGGCTGTCCAGAAAAAATCCGGCCATTGTCAGTATAACGAGAAAGGTTACATGGCTAGATTCTTTCTGAACAGCCCTCATATACATGGATACATATTAATATTCATATCCAAATATATGGATATGAATCAGTTCTTTCTTACAGGTGCTGGCCACATTATATGGCCTAGGAAGGAGAGAAGTCTGAGAAGGATTGTTGATATTCTCTCTCTCTCTCTCTCTCTCTCTCTCTCTCTCTCGCTCTCGCTCTCGCTCTCGCTCTCTCTCTCTCTACCCCCCCTCCCACCCCCCACCCCCTTGCAGGGCGAGCTCTTCCTGAACGAGCAAACGTGCAGAATTGTACAACGGGAGCTCTTATTTGACCTAGGTGTGGCCTATGGCATTGACTGTCTACTGATTGATCCCACCCTGGGGGGCCGCTGTGACACTTTTGTCACATTCGACGTCTCGGTCAGTCCTAAGAACACTACTCTTACTACAGTAGAACCTTGGGCCAAAGAGCAGCTCCCCTGACCCAGCGTGAACCCTGCTATGACACCACAGAGGGGTGGTCCTCAGGGAGCCTGGCACCCAAGAGATCAGAGGCCAGATGGCAGTGTCCTTGAGATTCAGAATCAACGAGCAGCTGCCTGGCCCTGCCAAGACCTTGCACGTTTTCATTTATCCACCCCCCACACCCGTCCCTTCATTCATTCCCTCTCCATTGAAGAAACGGTTGCTGGGCACCACCCCTGTGCCAGCTATTCTGCCAGTCATTTTCAACCCCACCCATCTAGTCAGTCATTCACTCATTCATTCAACACACATTTTTTTGAGCTTCTACCAGATTAAACCATATGAAATTGCCATGTTTGGCAGGGTCTGACTACAAAACTGGCAATTTCAGATGACTCAATCTGATATATTATATGCCACCCACACCTCCATTCATTTACTCACTCATTATTAACATTGGTTGAACTTGTAGCCTGGGCCCTGCAGTGTATATGGCATTTTCACATTTAACTCTTTCATCCACCCAGTACCATGTACTGAGTCTGGCTCAGTGCTCATCTCACCCCTACATAATACAATAGTAGGAGTAGTTATCATTAACTCTGTTACCGGATTTTGCCAGGTATAATGTGCTCCCATGTACAATGTGCACCCACGTTTGCAGCCCAAACTTTCAGGGGAAAAAAATCTTTCATTTTAATTTTTTAATTCAAAATTGTGTATGTTTATATTTAGGTACTCATTTTTTGTATTATAAAGGAATTTTAGCATATATTTTTAACATATTATGGTACAAGAAATTTTATGTAACTAATAATTACAAAACACAAGAACAGATACAAGGCACAAGAAATTTTATGTATAAAATTTTTTATACATAAAACCAATTATCATATTCTATTCCAGGGTATTGTTTCACATATGGATGTCATTTTTTGATTTCTAGAGTTACTTTTAACTCATAAGCATAAATAAAAGAAACCTAGCCACTACACCACCAGAGAACTCAAGCATAAATAAAAGAATTAAAAACATTCATATCAATATGAAATTAGCACTACCCATGTATAATGCACATTCTTGTTTTTCCCTCACAAATTTGGGCCAAAGAGTGTGCATTATTCACAGCAAAATACGGTACGTAAATTTGGAAATTGAGCCTCAAAGAGCTGAAGTGACTTACATGTAGGCTGACCAATGTCCATTTTAAACAGGGTAGAAAACAACAGTACTGTCCTGTGTTCAAACGGTATGGTACGTGTGGTCAGCCTGGTCTCACTGGGCTAATTTAAGGAGTCAGTAGGCTGACCATAGGGACCATTTGAAACGAAACAATACCATTGTTTTTTATCTCATTTAAAATGGGGGAGATCCCTGATGGTGTAGTGGCTTAAGGCTTCGGCGCTGGTGCTGTCAGCGCTGCGGCCTGGGTTCGATTCCCAGTCAGGGAGCTACCCACATACCGAAAAGCAAAATAAATAAATAAAATAAAATAAAATAAAATGGGACGTCTGGTCAGCCTACGTACATGGTAAAATCTGTCACCAGTTGATTTCGGTAACTACCAGGCAACTTGTAGGCTTTCAACAAATATCCCAAATTATTAGGATGTGAGTCAGCCAACGTCAAAGATAAAAACCCGGTTGTCCTTTCTGCTGCAGAAGTGTGGTCTTCTAATCTTCAAAGTACATTCACACGCATTTTTTCCCTCACTGATCCCCCTGAAGATCAAATCGCAGCAAGAATGATCGTCCCTGTTTTAGAGATCAGAAAACTAAAGATCTAAGAGTATGACTGGCCAGAGGTGTCACAGCTGATTTAAATGGAACTGACTCCTGCATGCGCATTTCTCATTGCTGCCATGCAATACCCCTGCATGCCATGGCCCTGGCCCACCTCTGCATATCAGGAAATTTTTCACCTCACAGATCTAAGCCAAGGAGCAGAGGTCCAAGATAGACCCTCAGAATTCTCCATGGCAATGTTCCAGTGTGTCTGCTTTTACCTTCTTGATCAAAGCCAGAATCTTCATCGAGATAGTTCTTAGTCAGCCCATCAAGGCATTAACTGGGGGCATTTCCTTCTCTGTCCCAATGTTCTTCATTTTTAAGTGTTTCTTTTCTTGAATACTAGGGGGATTGTGGGAGCTGTGTCTATACTCCCAGCTGCCCAAGGTGGACAAAACCAAAGGTAATTATTAATGCAGTGATGATGTTTAAGAGCAATAGCTTTGTTTCCTTATCAAACCCCAGTTTCCTGGTAGGTGTGAGCATGTGTGCACATGTGTGCATCTGTGGGTGTGTTGTATGATTGTAATTTATGTCATTCTTTCAACACCCAGGCAATGAGGGGAGAGATGAACATTCCTAACCCAGACAACCTGTCAACCCACAACCTGCCCTCTTATGACTATTTAGAAAGCTCATGGGACTACAGACCTGGAAGAGAGTTCAAAAATAATTTTAGTGATAAAAGTAACAGCTGCATTTGTTGGCTGTTGGACATATATACATGTCCCTGATTCTGTGCTGGGCCCTTTAATTATACATTATGCCTAGTCTTCATTATAACACTCATATTAAGTTATTACTACCTCTACTAATGAAGAAAATGAGTCTCAGAGAGGGTAAGCAGTCAGCCTAAGGCCACACAGCTAGCTAGAAGGAAGGCTAGTAGGAGATCCCAGAAAGCAATGTAAGAGTAATGGTTAAGCCAATGAAACTTGGAGTCCACAGATACACAATCAAATTCCAGTGGGTTATATTTGGCAAATCACATATTCTATATGTTTTTGCCCTCTAAAATTGAGCTAATACAATTCTCTGTGTAGCTATTAGGAGAAAGCATTTTTTAAAATGTGGATACAGAGCCTGGCACATAGTAAGTGCTCATTAAATATTGGCTTTATTACTTATTCCAAAGCCAAGTTCTTTCAACTTTGCTCAACCAGAAAACCTCTAACAAAAACACCCCTACAAAACAAAATGTAACTCATACTCCCCATACTGATGATTTGGGGGCCTTGCCACCCCCACCCCATGATAGAAAGCTACCTCTCCCCCACTCCTTCCCCAGGCAACCACACCTTTTGCAAACACTCTAAGGGTCCGCAAGTCCTTCCTCTTAAGCCTGGGAAGAAATCTTTTTAGCTCTGCACCCTCCACCATTGATTTGCCTATCTACACCTCCAAGAAAAGAATTCCTTGTCAACAGCCATTGAGTATCATTTTCGATTTGGGCAGTTCCTGGAGAATCCACTGGGGGTGGACTAGAGCCCAAGTCCAGGCGGTGGAAAGCAGAAGGATGATGGTTCACTCTCTTCCTTTAGGGCATGAAGCACAAGTGTCTGTACAACCTGCCCTTCAGGAGGAACTTGGAAGGCTGCCGGCAGCAGTGTGCCCTGGTGAGACAGGTGCCCCGGTGCTGCAAGGGCTACTTCGGGAGAGACTGTCAGGGTGAGGGCGCCTCTTACCCGCTTGAGATTTGGAACAGTTGTACTGTGCAGCATTTGAAAGTACTGGAATTATCGGGGGGGGGGGGGGGGGGGGGGGGGGGGGGGGGGGGGCATCGTTCCTAGTGACTCCTCTAAGAAAAGACCCAAAAGCAGTCATTCTGAAGCGTTATGTAGCTTTCCTTCTACTTTATTCTTTTGTCATATTTTGGATTTTTTATTCAAAAAAAAATCAAAAAATCCAGTTGAAAATCTACTGTGCATGGATTGCAATTGTGTATCATGCTCTTTTGCTTGCCATTATAGGATAAGACATTTCCCATGGTGCTAGAAACACCACATTTCATTTTTTACTCTAGTTGATCATGCTGGTTAGTGTGTGAATTTAAATGCGTTTAAGAGAATTCTACCGTGGCAGGTGCTTTACTAATATGATATGTGTGGGCCATTATTGCCTAAAAAATAAACCCTGTCATAGGATGAATAACACTGCCTTCCCCTACTTACCTCACCAGGAAAGAGCTCCTTGTCAAAGGGCATTTAGGCCCATCCTGAAACCCCTGTGTCTAGATACAACTTCTAGCTAGGCTAACCAGATGTGTCATTTGAAATGGGGCAGTACCATTGTTTCTGTCCCATTTAAAATGGTATGTCTGGTCAGCCTACTTCTAGCCAATAATACATCAACTTCCCATCTGCCATGCATTGTTTTAAGTATGCACACTAATTGAGTGCTACCTCCCATATATATCAATACATTAAACCTTAGAACAATCCCTAAGAAGTAGATTAGGTTGTTATCCCCATTCTACAGATGAGAAAATGGAGGCATAGGAGGATAAGAAACAAGGCCAGGGTCCCACACTGTGTCTTGAGAAATCATGGTTTTAACTACTATGCATTCTCCATTTATGCTGATCCAGTTGAGAAAATTCTGGACCGGGAGCCCATGCAATCACCCAGCCTCCACTCCATCACTAAAGTGTGGACCATTGACAAAAATCAGTGCCATCCCTTACATCTGTTCAGTTCTTTATATTTTCAAAATGCTCTCAGTTAAAGTTCCTCATTTGGTCCTCATGTCAGAAAGTGTTGTAAGTCAAAGTGGGCACTCTTTCATCGTCGTCGTCATCATCTAGAACTAAGAGAACTGAAGCTCAGAGCAAGTTTATTATTCAGTCCAGGTTGACTCAAAGCCAGGTCTCCTGACCTCCTAATACAGTGCATGGTCAGTATATCACTCTGCCGAGGTGAAATTCTATCAGATACATTTAAGTTCATGTCCTGTAGGCCAGTGGCTTGTCCTAAACATCATGACACTATGTGGGTTTGTCCCCAGGGCCACAGTCCCTCTGGGGTAGTGAAGTTCAGAACCCACAGCTGAGGACAGGTGAGCAGCACATTTACAAATGCTGGGGAGACTACTGAGTCCCTGCTGTTTCATTTCTTCCAGCCTGCCCTGGAGGACCGGATACCCCGTGTAATAACCGAGGTGTCTGCCTCGATCAGTACTCAGCCAGCGGAGAGTGCAAATGCAACACCGGCTTCAACGGGACGGCGTGTGAGCTGTGCTGGCCAGGGAGATTCGGGCCGGACTGTCAGCGTATGTGGTGCCACTCCCCTGGGCTTGGCGTGTGCAGCTCTGTGCTTCCTGGCCTCATCCACACATCCTCCCGGCCTGGAAGCATGCTTCCTCCCCTCTCTGCAGCCACCCATCTCCCAACTGCCTGCCCTTACGTGCTTTTTCCCAGCTTCTATCCACTGAGAGAGCTTCATCTCTAAAAGTGAAACTCACCTCCCCTGAAGCCACCAAGGCAAGCTGTGCCTGAGCAACATTCATTCATTCCATTTGACCAGGAAAGGGCTCCTTGTCAAAGGGCATTTAGGCCCATTCTGAAACCCCTGTGACCAACATGTACTCCTTACAAATATGGATAGCTAACGTTTATGGAGTGCCTACCATTTCCAGGCAGATATGTTTTATCACTTAATCCTCATGACCCTTTTAAGGGAGGTACTGTTATCATTCCCACTTAGCAGATGAGGAAACTGAAGCAAAGGAGGCTAAGTGACTTACTCTAAACCAGGAATTGTTCAAAGTTGTAAAGATATAGTGGTGTGGGAAGGGGACAAAATCCCAGCTTTCACGGAGTGTATATTCAAAGAGAGGAAACAGAAACAGCAGGAGCAAGAGAGATCCAAGATGGCGGAGTAGGTAACCGCTGTGCCCGCTTCGAGCTGTGAACACATTAAAACGACAACTAAATTACTGAACAACCCACCTGGAGAACCATCTGAAGTCTAGCTGAGCAGAAGTTTTATAACTAAGGACACAAAAAAGAGGAGGCCACGGCGAGATTGGTAGGAGGGGAGCAGACACGAAAGGAACCAAACCTCCAGGGGCGATGGAGAATCGAGAGGGATATCTCAGCCACGGAGGTTCCCCGGAGGAGCAAGGGGAGCCCATGCCAGGCTCCCCAGCTCGGAGCACTGGTACTGGGAAGAGGAGCCCCGCAATATCTGACTGTGAAAGACAGTGGGGACTTCACCCCTCCAGTTGGATGGAAGGTTCCAGGAAACCTAGAGACATCCTCTTAAAGTGCTCGCTCAGACTCAGTCACTTGTGGGTACTCACCCTGGGTTCTGGCAGAGGGACTGTGGCTCGGGGCATTGGAGGCATACAAGCGACAGACTGAGGTATGTGGCTTTGGAGCGAGAACTGGAGAACAGTTGCCATTTTTCCTGGGTGCGCCCTCCTCCCATGCAGCCAGCGGGTGGGGTGCCCTCTTTCCTGCATTGCACCCACCCCCACATGGCCAAATCAGAACCTGATTGGTCTGTTGAGCTATACTCGCTTCACTCTGCTGACTCACTGGGACCCCACCTCACCCAACTTCACCAACATCAGAGGCATTTTCTCCAGTGAGCAGCCAGCCCCACCCACATTGCAGACTTCCTCAGAAAACTGTTTAAGTCAGCAGGCCCCAGGCTGGTGACCGGCACTAGTAAGCCAGCAGGCCCCAGGCTGGTGACAGGCACTAGTAAACCAGCAGGCCCCAGGCTGGCGACCAGCACTAGTGTGCTGTAAGACTTGCTGAGTAGCTCCAGGCGCAGCACTGACATCAAACCAAAATCTACAGGAACACCCAACGCAGGTGACCAGGGAGATAGTGCCAGGACCCCATAGGGCACCTACTGTAGAAGGCTATCCAGCAATACTGGGAGACATAGCAGATCTACCTAATACATAGAAACAAATACAGACAGGTATCCAAATGAGGAAATAAAAAAATGTCTCAAATTAAAAAACAGCAGAAAATTCCAGGAGAAGAACTAAACAAGATGGATGCAAGCAACCTATCAGATACAGAGCTCAAAACAATGATTTTAAGGATGCTCAAGGAACTTAGTGAAAACTTCAACAGGGAGGTAGCAAGCATAAAGGAGGAGACAGAAACCATAAAAAAGGACCAGTCAGAAATGAAGAATATTATAATTGAAATTCAGAATGCAATAGAAGGCATCACCAGCAGACTAGATGGAGCAGAGGATTGAGTCAGCTGATTGGAACATGAGGTAGCAGAAAACACCCAATCAGAATGGAAAAAAGAAAAAAGAATAAAAAAAAAATGAGGATAGTTTAAGGGGTCTCTGGGACAACATCAAGTGCAACAACATTTGCATCATAGGGGTACCAGAAGGAGAAGAGAGAAAGCAAGGAATTGAGAACCTATTTGAAGAAATAATGACTGAAAACTTCCGTAACCTGGTGAAGGAAACAGACATACAAGCCCAGGAGACACAGAGAGTCCCAAATAAGATAAACCCAAATAGGCCTATACCAAGACACATCATAATTAAAATGGCAAAGATTAAAGATAAAGAGAGAATACTAAAAGCAGCAAGAGAAAAGCAACTAGTTACTTATAAGGGCGCTCCCATAAGACTGTCAGCTAATTTCTCAACAGAAACTTTGTGGGCCAGAAGGGATTGGCAGAAAATATTTAACGTGATGAAAAGCAAGGAACTTTAACCAGCAAGGCTATCATTCAAGATTGAAGGACAAATGAAGAGCTTCTCAGACAAGAAAAAGCTAAAGGAGTTCATCTCCGCCAAACCAGTATTACAAGGACTATTAAAGGGACTGCTTTAAGATGGTGGGGGGCTGGGCGGGGGGGGGGGGAAGCAAAATGATGAACTATAAAATGTCAATAGGTGCACATCAACAATTACCTTCAATTTAAATTGATTAATAGCTCCAATCAAAAGACATGAAAAGTATTGCACTAAGTGGAGTGTCCAACAGAGGAAGACAGATGCAAGTTGGCTTCGCTTATAGGTGAAATCCAAAGAAGAAAATAAACAAGTGGAACAGGAAAAGATTCATAGATATGGAAACATTTGGTTTGTTGCCAAATGGGAGGAGGGTTGAGGAGGGGGTGAAATAAAGGGACAAGATTGGGAAATTCAGTTTGGTGGTTACAGAGTAATAGTTATGGGGCTACAGGGTGTAACATGCGATTATAGTCAATAACGTTGCGATAACTACGGTTGGCGTCAGATGGGTACTAGATTTGTTCTGGTGATGAGAGGAGGGTGGGAGGGTGGGTGAAAAAGGGAAAGAAGTCAAGAAATACAAATTTGTAGTCACAGGGATGTAACGTGCAGCATGGGGCCTATAGTCCTAGTCAATAACATTATAACAACTATGGTGTCTGATGGGAACCAAATGTGTTGGAATAAGGATTTTGTGAGTTATATAAATGTCTCATGACTAGGCTCTACACCTGAAACCAATTTAATATTATATGTCAAATATAATTAAAAAATAGAAATAAATTACAAAAAATAAAAGCTTAAATGAACTCTCCTCATAAAAAAAACTGCAGGAACAAAAATAGCTACAAAGGTAGAAAGAAAAAGAAGCAGGTAAAGGGGCCCATGGGTGGTTCCCTGGTGGTGTAGTGGCTAAGGCTTCAGCGCTGTCAACACTGCGGCCTGGGTTCGATTCCCAGCCAGGGAACTACCCACATTAAAAAAAATTAAAATAAAAAGGGGGGCCCATGGAAGAGATGAGCAGGTGCAAAGGCCCTGAGGCAGGAGCGGCCTTGGCATGCAACAACCAGCAACAAGGCCAGGGTGGCTGAGCAGAGTGGGCAAAGGAGAGGAAGAGAGAAGGAGACGAAGGTCACCAGGGGCCTGGTCGCATCGGAGCTTCTGCTTGGCCAGAGAAAGATCTTCGGCATCTGTTCTAAGTGTGGTGGGCGGGCAGTGCAGGATGGTGAATGCACGAGTGTCATGACCAGATTAGAAACATCACCCAGCTGCCCGGGGGAGAGTACACTGCAGGAGAGCGAGGGCAGAAGCAAGGCCACCAGCAGGGGAAGCTACTGCAGCCATGTAGGTGACAGCCGGTGCCACCTGGGGCTAGGGTGGCAGTGCTGGCCGTGGGAGACGTGGAAAGATGGGTTCGTATCTTGAAGATTCTACCATTAAATAGATTTCTCTGTTAGGAGAGCCAGGTAAGACACAAGTACGTTTAAGTTCGTGTCACATAGGCCAGTGGCTCTCCCTACGCATCGCCACGCTGTGCTGTTACATGTGCGTCACCTCCCCCACTTCGGTGTTTCTGACCCATCGTATCATGCTCACCTGGTCCATAGCCACTTACCCCTAGACTGTCCGCCCGTGAGAACAGGCACCTGTCTCTTCCGTTTTCCTGGTAGTGTCTGCTCCATGCCAGCCACTGCGTGTTGTTTCCAACGTTTGAAGGGAGGGAGGGAGGGAGGAGGGGGGACTGTGGCATAAGCAGGGTGCCTCCCCCACAGAGCACACAGCCAGCAGGTGGGCAGCAAGCTGGCTGATGGGCTTTCAGGCCCTGACGGCTGGGCACTGGTGACACTCCCCTTTGCTTTCCAGCCTGTGGCTGCTCCGCCCACGGAACCTGTGATGAGGGGATCTCGGGCTCCGGGCAGTGCCTCTGTGACGCAGGATGGACAGGCCGCTCCTGCGACACTCGGGCAGGTATGTCATTGGCGGGGTCAGCCGCCGGTAGCACCGAGCTGCAGCGGCCCCTGCGGAGAGCACCCAACTGAGGCTGGGTGTCTGAGCAACCCGTGGCGGGGGCGAGGGGGAAGATAACACAACGGGGAGGAAAGGGTTCGGATGTGCGGCTCCAGGCGTCAGGCGGGTTGGAGACATAAAGGAAAGCTACGTGGAAAGATTTCGTCCCAGCCCTGGAAACCAGCGTCGGTCCTGTGCCATCATGCCAGCACCCACGTCAGGCAAAGAACACAGGGTCAGACAGGAATGGCCTCTCAGATTCGTACGGACACAGAGGCCGAGGGGCTTCGTAGGCGATGCCCAGGAGCCCGGGATCTGAGCCCTGAGCCTGCCACTAACTAGAACCCCCCATTCTGAGCCCTGACTGCTCATCCTTTAAAAAAAAGTGCGCGTTGCCCACTTTGCAGGGGGGCATTGCTGTGAGGGTCGGAGACCATGTTCCGAAGTGCCCAGTGTATGTGGGCACCTAGAAGGAGCAGCTGCCATTATCACTGGCATCAGTATCGTCATCGCCACCCTCTTGGTCCTTACGGCGCAGCCGGCCTTCTGAGCTCCTGCCCGCGCCCACCAAAGCCCTCTGTGCTGGCAGAAGCTCTGAGGTGTGGAGCGAATTGTCCGCCGGGAAGCACTCACTGTCACTTCTCCCTCCCCGCGGGCAGAAGGGCAGGACTCCGCCCAGCGATGGGCGTTGGCAACCTGGAGCTCCCTTAGCTGCGGCCCCTCCTCCCGCCTCGTCCCCCTCCGCTAGCCCGCCTGCCCCCACGGCTCTGTGCTGCCTGCTCACGCTGCAGCCCCACCCACCCGCCAAAGCACCAACTCCGCCCAAGCCCGGGGTGCTCTCAGAAGGTGGGGAGGCTCTCCTCCAATTTAACCGCCTCCATCTGGAACCCCACGCCCTGAGGACCAGAGGGTGAATCCGCCAAATGCATCTCAGCTAGCAAATTCTGAAGTCAACACGTCTTGGTTGCCCCTGAAGATGACGTATTTGCATTTTAATGTGATTAACGCCGCAGAAGTAATGTCTTAACGTGAAGGCGCAATTCCCGAATCTCAGAATCTCCAGGCCAGGAGGGACCTTAGCAAATCAACCTGTCCTCCCACTGGAAGGTGACACACAGTAGCAGGCCAGGGGGAGTCTCAGGGAGACACTTTAGGTGGAACTCAGCTCTTCTCATCGCGATGCAGGATGACTGGTGACCTTTTTCTTTGCAGCTCTGCCCCCCGTGTGCACGCCCCCCTGTTCTGCCCATGCCACCTGTAAGGAGAACAACACGTGTGAGTGTAACCTGAATTACGAAGGCGATGGGATAACGTGCACAGGTGGGTCCCCTTCGCGCGTGTGCGGCATAGCAGCATGCCAGGGAGCAGTCAGGACTTGGTCTGAGTGCCCGGGCTCCATCCCGGCCCTTCTGCTTCCTGCCTGGGCCACTTGGCAATACCGACCCGCTCTGTGACTCAGTTTCCCTAGTGGGTTTGCTCATACCTGACCTGCCTACCTCCCAAGTCATGGTTTTGAAATTGCTTTGCAAACTGTGATGTACTTTATTTTATAGCGCGTTTCTAACCCTGTGAGTAATTCAGTCTCATTTCAAAAAACTCAGAAAATACACTACAGTATTTAAAAAACAACAGTTAAACCTACACAAACTTTCACCACTTGGTCAGAACCACCCTGAACTTTGCAAGTCTGCCTTTAGTAGTTAAGATATCGTTCATCCACATAGCAGCCTACATGAAAGGTGGAATAAACAAGGCAGATATTTAGATGTTTATTTTTATCTCATATAAGAGTTTGGATGGAGGCATCCAGGGTTAACATAGAGTATCACTCTGAAAGGTCATCTGGGAGTCCTCCTAATATCTTCTTGTTTTGCCATCACTCACTTGTCTGGCTCAAAAGGCCACCACCATAAGCACATCCCAAGCAATAGCATGGAGATGGAGAGGAAGGTAAACCTCCTTCTCTTCAAGGACACACTTAGTAGTTGCTAAAATCCTGTCTGCTCCTATGCCATTGGCTGGACCCAAATCATTGGTCACACCTAGCTGCAAGAGAGCCTGGGAAATGTAGTCTTTGGTTGGGCAACTATGAGCCCAGCTAAATATCTATTCTATAGATAAAGAAGACAATAGGTTATCAGGGGAAAGCGACTAGTCTTGACCACAAGTGCTTTCTTTTTTCATGAATAAATATTCACCTAGAGATACGAGCTTTCTTTACAGAAATGAGATCTAGCTATTTTTGTAATCACTGCTGTTTTTGTAAGCGGATATAAGACAGTCTAGAAGTAAGTTGACACTTAACAATGGCAGCAAAGGCTCAAGTTCTGTCTTTCTGTCCTGCTCTGCTTAGAGAGAGGCCTCTTTGTCCATTCTCTCAGAGTTTCAAACTGCTACAACAAATACAGGCAAAACGACAGGCAAGAGAAATCAGATGGCTTTCCAGCTACTTCTGAGGCTAGAGCTAATCTATTTGGGGGTTGCAATGTGGGGGATTGTGAAAACAGAGGTCCTAAGAGGCGGCACGACACAGTCAGGAAAGCACGGGCTTTGGAGTCAGAGTGACCTGGGTTAAATCCCAGCCCCGCCACGCTCTAGCCATTTTGCCTTCATCAAGTCAGTGCAGCTCTCTGAGTTTCAGTTTGTTCATCTGTAGAACAGAGATACAATGTCTCCTCACGGGTGCTCAATAGTGTGCAAACTCTTACACACACAACTGTCCTAACATTAAAAACCCCAACGCACTCAGAAAAAGTACTACCAAAATGGAGCCTAGATATATATGACAAAGTGAGCAGAGATAGACAGATGTCATCAGCCCTGGTCTGTTAGGGTATTAGCCACAGGATATTAGTGTTTGCAAAGGCTAGCACCGCGATCACAGGGCATGGGCAGAGAAGGCACGGACATGTGGGGGCCCATTTACGCACCCAGCACCACAACCCACGCCCCCAGTCTGAAGCTCCAGTTACACAGGCGGTGGCGGCTCATTGAGCCCTCTCTCCCCTACTGTTGCAGTTGTGAATTTCTGCAGACAGAACAATGGGGGCTGTGCAAAGGTCGCCAAGTGCTCCCAGAAGGGCACCAAGGTCTCCTGCAGCTGCCCAAAGGGCTACAAGGGGGATGGCCGCAGCTGCACGGAGAAAGACCCCTGTGCCGACGGCCTCAATGCTGGGTGTCATGAGCATGCCACCTGCAAGATGACCGGCCCGGTGAGTCTCTTCCCCAGGGAGACCGGAGGGCAGCCTCTCCGCTCGGCCTCGCCCAGCCACGCTGCTCCACCTGCTTCCCACTCGGCCTCTTCCTAGGTTTTCCTCCCGCCTCGGTCTATTTCTCACTAAGTCGGCAGGCTCCATGCAAGGTGCTCTCCTAAGCAGAAAAGGGACATCAGTGGGAAAACTGATGGAAGCCACCGGAAGTCTATTGTTTAGTTCACAGTAATCTACCGTCACGCATTCCTTAGTTCTGACCAATGTACTACGGTGATGCAAAAAGTTAACATTGGGGAAACTGGGTGGACGGTACGTGGGGACTCCTCCTGCTATCTTTGCAACTTCTCTGTAACTCTAAAATTATTCAAAATTAAAAAAAGAAGAAGTTTATTAAAACAAAAAACATTGGCAAGAAGTGGAAGGCAAAGTGCAGGTTTTGGGGCACTCCGTCAAGTCTTTGTAGACTGGAATCATTGCCCTGTTGTCCTGTTTATCTGGTGGGAAGGGTAGGTGGGGGAGGGGTAATGTCCGTTACCATATAAACGTGAACTTGCAGTCAGACAGCCTTGGAGTCTCAGCTCCTGGACTTCCACACTGCATGGACTGGGACTGGCTACTTAATTTCTCTGAGCCTCCGTTTCCCCATTGGCAAAGTGGGCCCAATATTGCAGACCTCCTACGATTGTTGTGCGGATTAAATGAGATCATTCATTGGTTCAACAAATGGTCATTAGGGACCTGGCAATGAGAAGCTCAGATACAAGCAGAGGGAGAGAGCATGCTCAGGGCAGAAACACACGTCCCAGACAGCATCAGCGAGCACAAGAGTCAGGGAGAACACACATCGGCCTGGGGTGATGGGGCACTGGAGAGCTACTTCATTTAGGGGGGTCGGGGCGCGCTCTCCGAGGGAGTGACATTTGAGCTGAGGTGTCAAGGATGATGTTTCGTCGTGGGCCCGCACAAACACAACGTGCAGCAGCTACTTGTCCCCCTGGACAGCAGCGGCATATATTCCTGGTCCTTCCGAACATCTCCTAAGCTGGATGATGGCCCACAGAGCACTCGGGGGTGCTGGGGTCCGAGAGGAAGGATGTTTTTAATCTTTCGACTCTCCCCACAGGGCAAGCACAAGTGTGAGTGTAAAAGCCACTACGTGGGAGACGGGCTGGACTGCGAGCCGGAGCAGCTGCCCATTGACCGCTGCTTACAGGACAACGGGCAGTGCCACGCCGACGCCAGCTGTGCCGACCTCCACTTCCAGGGTCAGTGTGGCCAGGGGCTGTGGCCTAAAGCCCCTGGTCTTTGGGCACGGGGATCAGGATCTACGCAAGAGCAAAAAAAAAAAATTTTTTTTAACTGTAAAAAAATTTTCATTAAATTTTTTAATTAAAAATAACAAAACTGGGGACCAAACAGCCCGTGCCTGGCCTGGACCCAGTGCCCCGGAGGCAGCAGGCTGCTTGCTGTCATGGAGGGGTGGAGTAAACTCAGAATTGGACCCTGAGCCCAGAGAACCAGGAGGCAGCTCAAAGGCCACCCATCAGGAATGTTCCTGATACTTGTTTTCCCCAAGTTGCTTAGTAACTCTTGCACCCAGTCGGTTGGAATTGAATCCAAGGAGCAGAGTTTGAGGTTTAAATAACAAAGCGGAAGCACCTGCCACAAGCAGAAGCGATTTCTGGGCGATTGTTTTGGTCGTAGGTAGCACAGTGACCGGCGGCGATTGTTTTGGTTGTAGGTAGCGCAGTGACCGGCGGCGATTGTTTTGGTCGTAGGTAGCACAGTGACCGGCGTAGGCCCCCCCACCGCCAAGCGCGCCCTAAGGGGCTTGTAAGAAACCCACGGGCGACGGAGGGAGGTGCCGGTGTTGGGGCACCTTGAACCTGGTGGAAGAAAGCCATGAAGGACCCACAAACTCTTCCTGAGCCGGGGTGAGGAGGGGCTTCAGTGGTGCAGAAAGCGATTCTGGGCCTGTTGTGTTATGGCCAATGGGACATCCCTGACCCGGTGGTCTCACTTTGTAAATACGATCATGTTAGTGAGGGGGTGCTTACACGTCTCAGAAACAACTATGACTCAATACCTGTTATGTACTCTCATGACCCATCAGGGCTGCTCCAATAAAGTACCACAGCCTGCGTGGCTCATAAACAACAGACATTTATTTCTCATGGTTCTGGAGGCTGGAGGTCCAGGGTCAGGGTGCCAGCACGGTGGGATTCTAGTGAGGACCCTGTTCTGGGTTGCAGAGTGCCAACTCCTCATGTATCAGAAGGGGCAAGAGAGCTCTCTGGGGTCCCTTCTATAAGGGCACTAATCCCATTCATGAGGGCTCTATCCAAAAGACCCCACCTCCTAATGCAATCACATTGGGGGTTAGGATTTCAATGTATGAACACGGGGGACACAAACATCCAGTCTATAACATACGTACATCAAGTCCCAAGGCACCTCATATTTCTTTTGGGGATGAGATAGAGGATGCAGATAAGCAGTGGAAATACATAGGATATATGACATTGTCTACTTGCAAGAAGGTACCCAGTGTAGTTGAGGGAATTTTTGTAAGACCAGGAAAAGAAAGTAGTAAGACAGGAGACGACAATGCACCCCATGCTGGTGGTGCAGATGAAATGAGAGAACAGAGAAAAGCTGCGAGCAGGGACTCGCACTGAGCTTTCGCACACCCGGGTTCGTGGCAGCATGATCCACAACAGCGAAGAGGTGGAATCAGCCCAAATGCCCATCAACCAATGAATGGATAAACCCAGTGTAGTTATGGCCACTCAATGGAGTATTATTCAGCTTTGAAAAGCATGGAAATTCTGATCCATGCTGCAGCATGAATGGACCTTGAAAACATTGTGCTACCTGAAATCAGCCAGACACAGAAGGGCAAATGTGCAATTCCACATGCGAAGACTCGGTAGCTGGCCCTTCGCTCGGAAAGTCCTCCAAGTCCTTTGCAAGTACTCCCAACCAGGCGGGCTGACCTGGGCAATGCCTCTCCTTCCCCTTCTAGATACCACCATTGGGGTGTTCCATCTACGCTCCCCACTGGGCCAGTACAAGCTGAACTTTGACAAAGCCAAAGAGGCCTGTGCCAACGAAGCTGCAACCTTGGCAACCTACAACCAGCTCTCGTACGCTCAGAAGGTGGGTCCACAGGTAGTGGGCACCATGCAGGCAGGTCTGCTGGGGAGGAGCTACAGCCTCTTCTTAGGCTGTTGCCTTCTTGGAGGGGAGCACAGGAAGCTCCTGGAGCTATACAAGGGGGGATCCTCCCCAAACCATAATTAGCTTCTGGAGGGCGGCCCCTTGTAGCACAGGCTTCCCCAGCTCAGTGAGTGTTCTGGGGGCCCATCTGCATCCGTGCACCAGCTGGTGCTATTGTGAGTGGCTGCGTTTGGCTTCAGTAGATTTTTCTGGAGACTTGTCAATGTGTTTGCCCGTTTCATGATGGTGATGTACATGAATAATATGCAGCATGACGACGCACCTGCCCACACCGTGCTGAGCACTCAGCAGTTTTTGACCAAAAATGGCATGACCCCCAAGCCCTGCCCTCCCTATTCACCTGACCTCACCCCAAGTGATTTGTTTTTGTTTCCCTGGATGAAAAAAGCCCTCAAAGGGAAACATTTTGCCCATGTGGAAGAGGTGAAACAAAAAAACTGCTGAAGAACTTGTCAAAATTGACAAGTTCAAAAACCATTTTGAGCAGCGGGACAAGCGTCTCGACAGGTGCATTGCATCACACGGAGAGTCCTTGGAACGTGACTGAAGTTTAAATATGTAAGAATAAATACACCAGTTTTTGTAAATAAATTCCAGTTTTTTGGGGTCCCCCTAGTAATAACAATTTGTCATGTCCATTAGGAGTCTACTCTGTGTCAGGCACTGCAAGGGGTAGTTTGTTGACATCCTGGAGGAACAGATAGGGCAACTGAGGCTCTTAATGGTTAAGTAACATGCCCAACGTCACCCAGCCAAGAGGTGACACATCCAGCATTTAAATGTATACTTGGAGCCTCGACTCCAAAAGTCTGTTCTCAACCATGACATCCAGCTGCCAAGACAGAGGCACAGACTGGGAGTGCATACCTCACAGCTGGACACCAGAGATCGATAACCACAAGCCCAGGATCTCCGAGCCCACAAAGCAGTCATGTTTCTCTGGAATAGCTGGAGGGATCTGTGCCTTGGAGCAGGGGTAGTGGGGGCAGTGGGGTACCTATGAATGGGGTAAATGGGGACTGCCCTAGCGCTCAGCCACAGCCATGCGGGAAGTGGGGCTCTGGCCAGCGCTCCTCTCTCGGCCTCTACAATGAGAAGCTCTGCCCCCTGGGAAAGGCCAGCACCTTGGAGTTACCTGCTAGTGACTGCCCACAGGGCGGAGAGGCAGTGGCTGCCCACACTGTCTGTTTTCAGAGCTCTTCCTCCAACCTCCATCACTAGCACACCTCAGACCTGGCGTTTCCCTACTGAGGAACAAAGGCTTTGATGCCAGAACCCAGCATCCGGGAGGGTCTTCATTTCTGCTCTCCTGCTTCCTGGTTGTCGGCCTTGATCAAGCCACGGACTCCTCTGTGCTAACTTGGAATATTTGTATGGAGACTAAAGGTCATACAGCACAGGGACTAGCACACAGTAGGAGCACAGTTTTTAAGAGTAAGAGCTCTGGGTTTGAATCTCACCTCTGCTACTTGCTGGCTGTACGACTTGGAGCAAGTTACTTAACTCTTGTTTGTCTCAATTTTCTCAGTTTTATGACAGGGATTTCTTTCTAACTTCCTATCTCAAAGGGTTATGTGAGTGTTAAAGGTCTGACACATGAAAAGCCCTTGCAGGAATAAGCTCTCAGTAAGTGTTCTGATGATGATGATGGTGAGGGTGATGATGATGATGATGATGATGGCAATAATAGTGATGATGGTGACGAAAGTGATAATCATAGTGGTGATGATCAATTAGAGTCCTATCAACTCATAAGCAGAAGAATTTGCACCCGGGGTAAATGGCTGATAGCAAATCCTTTCTCAAGAGTGGGGAGAAGAAAAATAAGTATGAAGTACTCGGGCACCTACAAGAAAGAGAGGGCACCACTTTCACCCATCCAACATCTCAATCAACAACAACTTAATGAGCACCTACTACGTTCCAGGCACAGGGGTGTAACTGGCAAAATGAGCCATAACCCCTGACTCCATAGAGTTTCCAGCCTGATGAGGGAGTCAGACACTAACCATGGGAGCCCACGACAAATAGGAAATCGCAGCTGACCTGTGGCCACGTGTGTCCCTGCAGGCCAAGTACCACCTCTGTTCGGCAGGCTGGCTTGAGAGTGGGCGGGTTGCTTATCCCACAGCCTACGCCTCCCAGAACTGTGGCTCTGGCATCGTTGGGATAGTGGACTACGGCCCAAGAAACAGGAGTGAAATGTGGGACGTCTTCTGCTACCGGATGAAAGGTAGCTGCCCCAGCCTCCCCCAGGCCTCAGGCACGCAGCTGCTGAGCCACCTCAGCCCAGCCCGCCCATCTCCCAGGGGGAGCCCGCATGGCAGCCGGGTCCCCTGCCTCACTGCAGCGGGACCCCATGTGTTCCTGCCTTCCAGATGTCAACTGCACCTGCAAGGCGGGCTACGTGGGAGACGGCTTCTCGTGCAGTGGGAATCTGCTGCAGGTCCTGATGTCCTCCCCCTCCCTCACGAACTTCCTGACGGTACGTTCCAGTCGGCTTGCTTCTGCCTGGGGAGGGCGGCGTTGCCTCCAACCAGTGTGAGACGTGAGCGCCGGAGAGAAGGCAGAGCTCACAGCCGTGGGCAGGCGCGTGGGCACTGGACCACGCTGCCTAAATTCAAAGCTTGGGTTTGTCACTCGTTACGTCGTCTTAACCCTGTGGAGGGCGTGCTCAAAAAATTACAGCGTAGGTCGCCTGGATCCCAGAGATACATTCATTATGACTATGTGCTGAAATGCGAAAAGAAAAGTTTTAAAGCACTCCAAATAAAATAAAAATGTGATTTTTAAATGTATTTTTAGTTACAACCTAGAAATTATTAAATAAAGAAATATACAAATATAAGAATAAAAAATTTTCTTACCAAATCACAGAAGCATGGATATTGCAAAAAAATACAACCCAAAAATGTTTTTAACATTAATTAATCAGAATCTTCAATACAAAATGTTTGTAACAAAAAATACAAAAAAATCATGTATTTTATGATATTTGCAGTGTTTTTAAATTTTTTTTTTGTTTCACATTTCAGCACGTACTAGTAATGAATGTATCTCTTGGATACACGCGACCTATTTTGTAATGTTCTTTACCGCATCCTCCACAGGGTTAAAGTTACCTTCCTCTCTGGGCCTCAGTTTCCTCATATGTACAATGGAGATCATGATAGCACCACCCTCAGGGGATCACTGTGGTAATTAAATGCACTGATACTTGTAACGCACCTAGACCTGTGGCCAGAGCATGGAAAATGCTGTATCGCTGTCAGCTGTGTGATATCTCCGCACCTAGAGCCGCTTAGGAGGAATGAGATGCTCTTGGTCTTCATGACAGGGCGGGGCGGGGCACAGTGAACTAAGCCTGCCTGATGATCGCCCAATAGGGCATCATTTTGCACTGCATTTAAAGTCAGTATTTTGACAAATTATGTCCATTAAAAAGAAAGCCCCAACTGGGGAAGGACTTGTTGTTGACCGATCAAAGAACTGAGCTAATAATAATAACAAGAATAGCTAACATTTCCTGAGCATATACTTTGCACTGGGACTGTACTTAGCTCTTTCTGAACACTTCCCACTCAGTCCACAGAATGTAAGCTCCACAGGGGAAAGGATTTCCTCTTCTTTGTGGCTGTCATATAGTAGGTGCTCAGGAAATACTTGTTAGAAGGACTAAATCCTCAGGCAATCTTATGAGATCACTTCTGCTGTTATTTCCATTTTGTGGATAAAGAACCTGAGGCTTAGCAAGGTCAAGGACACAGCCAAGGAGAGTGGACTAGGCATAAGTATAAAGCTTGTAAGATGAGGGCAGAAGTTAGAACAAGGACCCCAAAATGGTGAGTCTTGGTCCACAGACCAAAGGTATCTATGTAATTGGTCTAAAAACCAGGGTTACCATAAACATTCTCTTATAGAAAAGCACCCAAACTAAGGTTTCAGCTATGTGGGAACTGGTCTGTGACAGCATTTCAGAGCAAAGACAATGTCAGAATAAATCCCACTGGCTTTTCAAGTTGGAGAAACAGCGAGGAAGCCAGCATGAGCGAGAGACAGGACAGCTGGGCACAGGGTCAGAGGAGCCGCAGCGCCCGGGTGGCTTGGGCCTCGTGGGCCATTTTAAGGACTTCGACTTTTCCTCTGAGTGAAGCCAGGGCCATTGCAGGGTTTTGACAAGAGGAGACTCAAGGTTTGACTTAACATTTCAAAGAACTGCTCAGGCTGCCATGTTGAGAATTGTCTGTGATGTGGCTGAGACTTAGGACCATAGGATTCATGGGAGTTTCGGTGCCCCTGAAACTCCCCTGAGGGGCAGTCGTGGATGAGTGGCAGCCTGAGTTGGGGTGAACATCAGAAATGTTCGCAGACGTGACCCGCCCCAGCCACCTTACCCACCAGGGCTGGCCTCTCTGATCACTGCCTTGCTCTCTCCAGGAAGTGCTGGCCTACTCCAACAGCTCAGCCAGAGGCTGGGCATTTCTGAAAGGCCTGAGTGACCTGTCCACTCGCGGCACCCTCTTCGTGCCACAGAACAGCGGGCTGGGGGAGAATGAGGTGAGTGGGGTCCCAGGTGTCTGGGCTGTAGACAAGCACCCCTCCACAGAATCAGGTCCCTATCACCACAACAATGCTGTGTTACAACTCCCCGCAAAACTCAGTGGCTACGCATTTATTGAGCTCACACAAGTGCAGGTTAGCTGGCAGTTCCTCTGGTCGTGGCCAGGCACGCTCATGTGGACTGGTTGTCAGTGGACGTAGGCTGGCCTGTCGGGGGTTCTGCTCCCCAGGGCTCTCCCCCTCCAGCAGGCTGGCCCAGCATGTTCTCATGGGGTGGTGGAAGTGGTCAGAGCAAGCCCAGCCCTACCAGACTTTTCAAGGCCCTGTGTGGTCACAGGTGCTAACATGCCACTGGCCCAGGAAGTCACATGGCTTGGTCTAAAGCTAGAGTGGGAGGCCCTGAGAGTTACATGGCAAAGGGCAAGGAAACAGGGAGGGGGTGAAGAAACAGGGTCATTGATGCAACGAACAGACCACACGCAACTTTGTCATGTCACAGCACACAGAGGAATCGCCTATGTTCACTCAGCCTTCCCACAGATGGCTGGCCTGCAGGCTGACCAGCCCTGGGCCCTCCCCACCCCTCACCCCCCACCCTCACCGCAGGGCGGAGAGGATCAACACCTCTGTACACTCTTAACCCACCACTCAAAGCCCACCCTTCCCAGGACACCACTGGGAAGCTCTGCTTACATCATAAAGATGACTTTCCTACCTAGATGTGAACCTCTCTGGCAGGCCCCAGACAACCAAAGTCTGAGAAAAACTTGACCTTTCCTGATCTCCATGTGGAGGCAGAAAAGCCAAGGCCATGAGAAGTGATGTTTTTTTTCTGTGTCATCCTTATCGTTAAAAATATATGTATATTGCTTGGCCTTTAAAGACCATTCTTGTGTTTCTCTTCTCCTCTCAGACGCTGTCTGGACGGGACATCGAGCACCACTTCATCAATGTCAGCAGTTTTTACAATGACCTTGTCAATGGTACCATCCTGCGAACTAGACTGGGAAGCCAGCTGCTCATCACCTCCAGCCAGGAGCAGGGCCAACTGGTATGCAAAGTCTTCGGGGCTTATTATGAAAACTGGAGCTAATGCATGCAAAGCTCCTAGCATACAGTAGGTATTCAATAGGTGGCAACTGTTATAATGTGAAAGCACCCTCTAAGCCTGCCTTTAGGGGTGGTATTAGCTGCACACCAGACTGACGGTTTGGCTGCCCCTGCCCCTGTGGAAATAAGCCATTAGTGACCAATGAGGAACTATAAATGAAACTACTTTAGAGCACTCTGAGTCTCTGCCTTTGCTTCTGTCAGGTTGTCCACCTGTCCCAGGCATTAACATGTGAGGCTTGAAAGTCAAATGGGCCTCCTCTGGAGACCACTTCTGCTACTTGTTAACTGCAGGAACTTAGACAAGTGATCCAACTTCTCTGAGGTCCAATTTCCTCATCCGAAAAATGGGGATGATGGTGATGTGTTGATGATGTTTATAATGGTGGTGGTGGGGATATGGATAACAGCGACGGTGATAAATGGTAGTGATATCATGAAGATGGTGATGACAGTGACTGTTTTGATGATGTTGATAATGATTGTGTTGATAGTGATAGTTCTTTTAATCATGGTGATTATGGTGACACTGTTAATGATGACAGTGGTGATGATTATTTTGATGATGATGGTGGTGATGATGGTGATGATAGTGATGGTGTTGATATAAATGGTGATGGTGATTTTGATGATGGTGGTGGTGGTGGTGGTGGTGGTGGTGATGGTGTTGATTATAATGGTGATGATGGTGACAGTGATGATGATGGTCATGGTGTGGATGATGGTGATGGTGGTAGTAATGGTGGTGATGATGGTGATGATAGTGATGGTGATGATATTAATGGTGATGGTGACTTTGATGATGATGGTGATGGCGGTAGTGGTGTGATGCTGGTGATGGTGATGTTGGTGATGATGGTGGTGATAATGATGGTGATGGTGTTGATGGTGATGGTGTTGATGATGATGGTGGTGATTATGATGGTGATGGTGTTGATGATGATGGTGGTGATTATGATGGTGATGGTGTTGATGATGATGGTGGTGATTATGATGGTGATGGTGTTGATGATGATGGTGGTGGTGATGATGGTGTTGATGATATTAGAAGTGGTGATAGTGGTGACAATGACCATAACAATGTCAAAATCATAGGCTTTTATGGGAATTCAGTAATTCAAGGCTTGCAACATGCAAGAGTAGTGCCCAACATGGACCAAATGCTAAATAAGTATTATATTTTAATTTTTATCTAATAAAAGATTTTTATTATTGAAAATCAGAAGTTCAGACCAAAGTGCCTCCTAAACTTTAATAGGCATTTAAATTACCTGCAGATTTGTTAAAATGAGGTTGTAATTCAGCAGGTAGAGTGTGGGACCTCAGTTTCTGCATTGCCAATGAACTTTTGGGTGACTGCCCACACCACAAGCCACTGGATCACACTTTGATTAGCAAGGCATTAGATCACTTGAAAACCCCTTTAGTAACAGTGTGGTGTTCAGAGCACTGGTTCTGAAGTCCAGAGGCACAGGACTACCTGAGTGATCTTGGATAAATCATTTTCCTCCTGAACCCTGTTATCAGACCAGTGGGCATGTAGATCTAGTTGTTGGCACAAAGGCAACACATGTGTCCTGGGCTGTCCAGATAGTGAGCTGTGCTGCCTGTCAGTGGAGGCAGGCCTGAAACGCAGGCTCTGAGATCGTGGGATCCATGGAAGGGCCACGATGCGGGGAGAGAAAGTCAGATGACCACAGCTCTCCATCAGCCCTCTTCTTGTCTCCCTAGGAGACCAGATTTGTCAATGGAAGAGCCATTCTGCAGTGGGACATCTTTGCCTCCAATGGGATCATTCATGTCATTTCCAGGCCTTTAAAGGCACCTTCCATTCCAGTGGTGAGTGTCCAGGGTTCCTGGAGAAGGGCCAGGAGGAGCCCAGTGTCTACTCCTCACGAGGTAAACTGCTGCTGAAAGCCCTGCCCACCCCCTCCCCTGGAGCCTGGAGGAGCCTCTCCCACCCATGGCAGCCGTCCATGGGGATGCCCAGCCCTGGTTCATCCCCCCCACATTCCTGTGCATTAGCCACACAACCCTTGTCACCATGAATATTTGTTGAATCAAAGAGACAGGATGGGCCAGTGAAGAAGCCACTGGAAGGGGAGTAAGAAATCCTGAGCCCCTCCACTCCAGAGCTGTGTGATCTTGGACAAGTCCCAGAACATCTCTGAGCCCCATTTTCCTTACCTGCAAAATGGGGGTCATAACTAGTCCTTCTTTGGAGGACTAGTTAATGTAAAAGAATTAGGACAGTCATGCTGTGTAAGGGTTGGGTGGGTGGTTGCCGGTGTTGGCATCCTTTGTTCTAAAAGTGTGAGGGGAGCACAGCTGGCTGCTGGGAAGTTCCTTAGCACAGGGGTGGGGTGCACCTGCCACTCACTGGCTGTGTGATATTGGGCAAGTGCTTAACCCCTTTATGCCTCAGTTCCCCCGCATAATAATGGAGACAACAGTAATTATCCCCATCTCCCTGGGCGACTACGTGTTTAAATGTCAGGGGCTTAGACCCGGCTCCGGCAGTAGTAAGAGCGGGTGCGTGTTGACTCTCTCATCGTCACCGCTGTTCCAACTGGCGCCCGCAACAAGGGGGTGGGCGCCAGAAAGCAGACCCCCGTGGGGAAGTCACCAGGCTTAGCATCGGCCCCTCTCCTTTCCGTGTTCAGACTTCAGGCCACACCGGCTTGGGAACAGGGATATTCTTTGCCATCATCCTGGTCACTGGAGCCGTCGCTTTGGCTGCGTATTCTTACTTTCGGCTGAACCGGAGGACAATTGGCTTCCAGCATTTTGAGGTAAGCAGGAGCACGACAAGGACGCATGACGGGGTCCTCTGTGCAATGCAGCCCTCGGGGCCGGGCTCCCTGCCTCCTGGGTAGGGTCGCTGCCCCTAAGAGCGGGCGGTGCAGGGCTGGCTGAGGAGGGTCATGGGCTGCCAGTAGCGCACAAGCCTCGGTGCCGGGTCGGGCTGGGAGGCCAATTCACCGGGACCCAGGAGGCGTCCTCACCTTGGGGGATCCCTGAGACAAGCGCTCACCACGACCGGCCCGGGCTGCGAGACAGATTCTGAGGTGGGGACGGCGTCAGGGACACACACAGGGGGCCTCACGCTGCAACCAGCAAAGTACAATGCCAATTGAACTGTTTTTGAATTTGAAAGCACTTCACCCTGTTTTAACTGTGGAGCTCACATCTAGGTTGGCTGGTGTTGGCTGACCACAGGGTGACCCTGGGGCCCCGGTTCAGCAGCAGCACAGCGGCTAAGCACCCTCTCTTCTGAGCTGCCTACTCCTTCCTGCCCACCCTCCCCTCCGGCCGCCTCCTGCAGACAGTCCTGGGCAGCAGGTCACTTCCAGCAGATACCCCGCCTCTTGTCACTCCAGGCAAAGCTCGCAAGCACCCTAGTTAGCATAAACGTCCGCCCTGTAGGAATCCTTTAAACGTAAGTTCAGAGGCAGGCAAAACCACGCCAGGGTGACGGAAGTCAGGCTACCCGGGCCGGACTGGGTCCTGGAAATGCCCTTCTGCTGATTCGGGTGGGGGTCACACCTGGGTGGGCGTAGTAAGAAGTCACCGAGTGGAACACTTGTGATGGGTGCGTGTTACTCTATGTAAGTCAGATCTCAGTGAAAGTATTATTTTTTAAAAATGTTCCCAAGGTGGAGGTGGGAGTGAGGCTCGCTTTACCTGTCAACTGGGATGAGCCACTCCTGCCCCGGGGCATCCTGGGTCTCAGCGTAGTGCTTGTCTTTTCGAGCAGTCGGAAGAGGACCTTGATGTCACAGCTCTTGGCAAGCAGCAGCCTGAGAATATCTCGAACCCCATGTACGAGAGCAGCACCTCGGCTCCCCCAGAACCTTCCTACGACCCCTTCACGGTGAGTTCGCAGGTTCAGGTGGGGTGCAGGGGAATGGCATGTTCCAGCAGATCTCCCCGGAAAGCTTCACACCAAGAAAAGCCCCCTTCTGCGAGGGCGGGCTGGTCGATTTGGCCTCCACTGTAGCTTTTCGTTACTTTAGACATCTCTGGACATCACCGGTTCTGTGTGGTCACGTGGTGTCTCCCCTCCATCACGCTTGACCTTGCACACACAGATGCTGACACTTTTCCATTTCAGTGTGCACTGGGTGAAAAATGTAAGCGTGTGTGTGCAAGCACGATGGAGGGGAGCTACCACGTGACTGCACCGAACCGCTTGTATCCAGCGACATCTAATGTAACAAAGAATATTCTGGCAGAGCCAACATCTGTCAGTCCACTTCTAGAACAGGTCTCAGGGCTCCAAGCCTAAAAGCCACCGTGGTAGTGCAAGCGTAGTGGGGCCACGTGCTTGTTCGGTGTCCTTGGCTTCTTTCAGGTGGATGACAGACGCCTCCAACAATCAGAGGTAGGGAAGAACTATTAATAGCTGTTACCCAACCCCCACCTCATCACAAGGCGACCTGTCATGGGAGAATAAATGGCCTAAATTCTGCCGCCAACATTTATGAGGTAGCTGCTGTGACGTAAGACATGAAGCCTTAAAAAGGTGTGTTTCCTTCAGTTATGCTTCAAAGTCACACTTACATTTGTTGGTCAAAATTGCTCTGCCTGTTGTCAGCTACTTCTTGCTTTTGGAGCTGTGCCCCTTTGGTGAGGTCTTTTAGATTTAGGGGTGAGTGCTCTGCTCTGCTCGTTTATATCCAGGGGTGCATGCTCTGCTCTGGTCATCCAGGGAAGGCTCATTTGTTTCTACAGTTAATGATCCTTGAGCTCAGATGGGACCCCCTGGCAAGGTACCCCACTGACACTGAAAGTGGAAGATACACCCTGCCTGTAGCTTATTACCGGTCTGGCTGAGAAGCAAGGGATAAAACTTAACTCTTTCTTTTACATGAAGATAAGAAAAAACTGACAGCCAGTACCATGCATGCCCTTTGGTACCTCGGCAGGCTGAGCTAATGGAAATGCAGTACTTGAATTTTGTCTTGTGTGGGTCTAGGACCCTTCTGCAATAAGAACCAAAGCCAGACAGCTGCTGTCATTGCTTTGTGTGTGGGCGTATGCTGTCCCTCCCACCAAGGCTGTGTTATGGTTGTTGAATTTTTGTCAAGTTGGCACTGAAACATTACAAAAACATTTTATTGCACCATTTTAAGCTTGGATAGTGTGATTTATTTTTCTGCAGTGAACCAAATGTAAATACCACGTGGTTCTTAGTGGCTATGGTAGCAGATGCACTATAGTTGTAATAGATTGAAAAGTAACTGGATCATAAATCCTATTTGTTTTTTAATCAAACTCTTAGGAAGTTTCTAGTCCAAATTGCAAGGGTAAGTTCAGCCAGACACAACTCCCTGTGATGTAAATATGACAACGACCCTTGAGAGATGAGGAAACCACAGCAGCATTGAAATGATCTGTGCCCAGCACACACACTTCAAACAGCAGCGACTGGCCCCAGAACGGGCAGCCCTAACCACCACACCACCCTGCCTTCCACCTCAAGACATGAGACAGCAGCATGAGGGAAGGTCCCCCACACGCACACACACGTGTGTCCCCAGGGCACCAGGGGAAGGACTGTATCTGAGGCTCTGCGGGAGGGAAACGTTTTCCTCAGCCCCGTCAGGTCCCTGGCTGGGTCTGAGAAGGAAACCAGGAGAACAGCGTACGTACAAGGTGGCAGTGCACTGTAGAACTGTGCACCTGGAACCTGTGTAATTCTTGCTAACCAGTGTCACCCCAGTAAGTCTCACAATAAAAAATTAAATTAAATTTAAAAAATAAAGAAAAGCATATGAATTTTCCTGAATGTCCACATGTGCATGGGAGCCTTCGCAAGAGCACGAAGACCTAAGAAGTGACCCGAGCAGGAGCCTTTCACACGGTTGGACAAAGCAGCACGTGCGACAAGACGAGCAGGTTTGGGCTAGGCGTAGTAAGCGCTGGAGAAGTAATAGGAAGGAAAGGCTGGTTTAGCGAGGTTTGTGCAGACTTCCTGGCCCCAGATGCCTCCTCTCTGGTGATGTGCCTTCTTTCCTCCTCGTACAAGGAGGGGCCCTTTCACGTGGGAGCTTTATGACCTGTTTCAGGGAAGAAGGGGGCAGAGGGGAGGAGGTCAGAGTGACCTTCCTGCTTCTGCCATCTTCCACGTAAGCTATTTAATAGGCCAAGGTGTCATCCTTTGGGGTAGTGTGTCCTGAACCCCATCAAGGCCCCAGACTAGTGACCAAAAGAAATGCTCAACAATGGAAGGTCCTGTGCCCTCTGCTTCACTAATGTCTCTTTTCCAGGACTCTGAAGACCTGGAGGGCAGTGACCCCCTAGGGGCACTGTGAGCACCCCTGCCTGCTGGAGGCAGGCGTCACCCCCAGCACGGAGCCTCCTCCAAGACTGTCCACTGTGAATCCTCAGCACCAGCTGCCTGGTGGGAACCTAAGTTCCTTTAATGTTGTGAAGTATGAAGTACTCAAGCCTTACCTCATCTCTGTGGTTAATGTGGAAGACCCCCCTTTGTTTCTGTAGGTGAGGGACCACGTGAAACTCACCCACCCACTCAGGGGGACTCTCCCTCCTCTGACCGTTTTTTGCTGTCTTTCCTGTATGTATACCTTTAGATGGCACTTACTACAGTCTAGCCAACTTGATAGTAACTGTGACCTGGTCTCATTTTCCTATTAGATTGTAAGCTCCTACCTTCAGGAGCTTTATTCCTCGTGTCTCAGTGCTGTGTCTGACACATGAAATGTGCTCAATAAATGTTCATGGAGCGGAACAGTCAGTGGAACAAATCTAGTGTTTTGGGAAACAAAAGATTACTGGTCACCACAGGAGGGGTCCAACTTTGAAGGTAATACCCATTTATGAGAACTAACTAGGGCCTTTCCAATCAGCCAACATCTGCCTTATGAATTATTTCTTAATTCTGTTTTGTTTGCTTGTGTATTTTAAGAAGAATGATAACCACAATGAGATACCACCTCCCCCCGACCAGGATGGCTATAATGAAAAAGACAACTAATAGGAAGTGCTGGCTAGGAAGTGCTGGAAGTGTGGAGAAGCTGGAACCCTCAGACACTGCTGGGGGGAGTGCAGAATGCTGTGGCCACAGTCCCTCAAAATGTAGTTACCACATAGGATCCAAAAACTTCACTCCAAGGTAATACATACGCAAGAGAAAGGAAAACATGTCCACACAAAACCTTACATATGCATGTCCACGGAAGGACTATTCCTAAGAGCCAAAAATGGAAACAACCCGGATGTCCATCAGCTTACGAACACATCGTGGCCTATTCACATAATGAAATGCCATTCCACTCTAAAAGGGAACCAAATACTGGAAGTGAAGCAACGTGGATGAGCCTTGAAGACACCAAGGGAAAGAGGCCCGACACCAAGGACTACCTCCTGTGTGATGCCACTTCCAGGCAGTGGCCGCAACAGGCCAGCTCAGGGGCAGAGAACAGATGAGTGGTCGCCAGGCACTGGGGAAGGAGGGGAAATGGGACTGACTGCTAGGAGGCATGGGGCTTCTTTTTCGGGTGATGAAAACCTTCTGGGATTTTACAGTGGTGATGTGCAGGCCTCTCCAAGCGATGCACGACACCAAGTCCCTGCCCTCAAAATGCCGGAAGTGCCCCTATCCTTGTGTCATCTGAGCGCCCTCCAGCCCACGGACCACACCCTTCCAAACTGTCCCTAGAAGGGTCGTCCTGGCCAAGTGTGGGAATCTGTGCTGGGACAGAGAAGTGAAAGGCTGGGGTGAGCAGATCTCACAGTTCCCTCCCCGCCCACATAGCCCACATCTTCGGGCACAATATCCCTTTGCTGAGCCAAGTCCAAGGTTCAGAATGTCTTGTAAGCTTATCACAACTTCAGGAAAGAGAAGTCCCACTTTCAAGCAAAGGCGCAGCTTACCACCCCCTCTAGGAGGACATGCCATGATGGGAGCGATGCCATGTGTCCAAGGTATCGGTCCCCAGAAAGAATGTGGGACAGATCTGCTGGTGGGTCCATTACAGGTCTAAGAAGTGAGTGACTGGAAGGAAAAACAGCAGGCTATCCATCCAAGTGAATGAGATCAAGGTCCTGGCACAAGGAGATGTCAAGGGTCTTAACGTGTTTAAATACAGTTTTTTAAAAAGCTCTTCAAAATATTTAATTTATCCCAAACCCAGTAGTGATGTGACTTCACAGCACTCACTCCTAACTCAGTGTTATTCAGTATTTTCTTCCCTTAGCCTTTTCAGAACTGAAAAAAAATTTTCCTCTCGTCCCAGTGCTGAGTATTTTGTGCAAAATTTGGGCCAAAATATGAATTTCACAAGGGACCAATTATAGTTACAGTTTGTTAGTTTCTTCCTAACAACCCTATAAATGAACCTAAAACAACTAAATAACAAATAAAACTTGCAGAAAACAGGCTGGGGCACCCAGCCCCTCCAGTCGACTTCGGTCAACAGCCGCACCACAAGGGTTAAAACACCGCTTCCAATTTCCGGCTTTCCTGGTAATCTCATGGCAGACAAACACGTGGATCGCCATGTCCTTGTTCTCATGGTGGGAACTGTCGGCGGGAGAAGAGAAATGCCAGGCGGGTGACCTGCTGCCCACCTACAGCTGAGCTCACACCCATTTCCCGTCTGTGGCTTAATTTACCCAATCTTCAAGCTCTGGACGCAAGCAGGGGTGCCCTGCTGGGAGTGATGGGGCAAGAGCGCTGAGAAACGAACCCTAACCAGCCACCCCTTCCCTCAGGGATATGGGGGGGCACATTAGAATTTGACATGGTTCTGCCAGTAACTTGAGCGCGCACACACACGAAAACGACTTACAAGGAACTGGATGACCCAATCTCACTTTTATTTGGCAGTAAGTTCGGCATCATGTAACATAAAACCAACATTCAGAATAAATAGCAAATTCGCATCCAGAATAAATAAGACACCTACCGAGGGCGCACTTACGGGCCGGTACCGCACAAGCATGACCTGTCATCCTATTCAACCGTCAGGAAACCGCCTCCTCCGCCAGGAGCCCACGCCCGCGGTGGCAGGAAAGTACAGAGCGCTGCTGCGGGGTGCGGTCCCCGGGAGTGCGGGGAGCTTACAGGGTGTGTTCTCGGGATCCACGCGTGGGAAGGGAAGGGGGCCACGCAGGGGAGCGGGCGTCCGAGGCGGGGCTCTCTGCAGAGGGAACTCCCAGAGCGGACAGCAGCACAGCACGCCCAGCAGAGGGAGGCAAAAGTGCTTCTTCGGTCCTGGAGCCAAACCCATGGCCCAGGATGAGCAGTCACACACGAGTGCGGTGAGAGGTATGTTCGACCCGTGCCCAGTCTCCGCGGCTCAATTACACACGACGACAGTTAGGCCCCGTGCTGACTGTCGTGTAAGTAATATGCCCAGAGAGCAGCTCCTAGGGGAACCCGGCCCACGTACCTACAGAACTGCCTCCTACTGCTGGCCCCCGCTATGAGGCCGTTCATCTGCTTGCTTTCACCAAGGCCATCTTGCCACTGCCACCGCCACCGACTCAATCCACTAGGAGCAAGGGTTGTAAACTACGGCTGGGGGCCAAATTCAGCCTGTGGCCCGTTTTTGTAAATCAAGTTCTAATGCACAGAGCTGTGCCCATTCCTACAGTAGACGCAACAGAAAAGGACCTACAGAGCTCAAAGTATTTCCTGCCTGGCCCTTTATGGGAAAAGTCCACTGACCCCCACATTAAAGACACTTTGCTCCCTTTCCTTTCCTTAACCCACTAGGGTGTTTGCGGTCAGCTGAATTTAGAGTCAAGCTCCCAAATGCTAAGGTAAATCAGGGGGAGGGGGACATTGGTACAAAAAGACATTGAAATTAAGAGGGCAAAACACAGGCTCCCTAGCAGCTGAATAAGGCAATCAAGGAACCCTGCCTCTGGCCAAATTTAGTCTTAGAGCTTTATAGACAAGGGCCCCCAAGCAGGCCTTTGGCAGCAAAAGAGAAGCTGGCATAGTGGGATTTCATTCCACTACTGAGCACACTTTCCTGCCTCAAAGGCCTTCTGGGAAGAAGAGAGGAAAAGCCATTTAGTTCACCCAGCGCTCAATCAGCCAGGAGGAAAGCTTTCTTTTCATTTCCCCTTCGCCATAATTAAGAGGGCCAATGCATTCAAAGAAACTAGTAATTGAGTCTGAGCCGTGCCTGACTCAGTCACAGCAACAGCAGAAAACGAAGCTGAAGAGTATTAAAAAAAAAAGAAAAGAAAAGAGGCTACGTTAGGCGCGACGTGGGAGCTCTAAGCCTAGGCTGACCAGATGTCCCGTTTCCAACAGGACCTGTGGTCAGCCTACTGACGCCTGCATTTTGCCCAGTGAGACTAGGCTGACCACACGTACTATTTGAAATGGGACAGGACCATTGTTTTCTGTCCCATTTAAAGTGATACAGCTGATCAGCCTATCTAAGTCAAACTCCTAAAATATCTTCAAAGCCAGGTTTCACCCATAGCAGCAACTCTGGACAAGTCAACGGTGCAGGTCCCTTCCAGGGCAGGTACCATGCGCCTTGCATTCAGCTGGCACGACTGCCCCGGACTATGAACCTCTGTTCACATGATTCTCGGGAATTCAGTCTAACAGATGCCAAAAACAGAGAGTATGTCTAAGTGTACAAACTCAGTGCATGCTGTTGGCTTTCCAAGTGGGTAGTTTAAAGGGTGGGAAATGCACGCACTCCTCTTGCCCCAACACGCTGTCATCGTGTGCTCACCAGAGAAGGGAAGGGACGAAACCGGGTGCAGAACCCCAGTGGAGGCAAGACACCAACCGGAGGAGAAGGCCTGCCCCTCACACACAGACGGCCACCCTGACCGGGTACTGCCAGTCTGGGCCCGGGGCTGCCATCCACCGGGCACACGCTCGGGGCTTCCGCATGTGGCACATTGCAATACTGCCACATTCAGTGCCCAGAGACAAAAACCTTAACAGGTCACAAACCGTAAATTCATTACTCATACCCAGAAAACGTCTCTCTCCCCCAAGGCTTGGGTCATGAAAGCAGGTTTTAGAAATAGTTTTACTTCATTCTTGAGTAAACAAAACACCCTGAAACTGGCACCCATGGAGACATCCAATGAATATCTAACTAGATCAAAACTAAGAAATTTAAAAGAAAATAACACCCACTTCCTCACTCAGCTTCTCCAAAGCAGAAAGGGTAAGTCAAAAGCACCAGTGTGTCTTTGGAGGACCCCACCGAGCGCTCTTGGGTATCCACCTGCACCCCTTAAATGCCAGTCTTCAATAAACTCTAACGCTTAAAATGTCCAGGAGCTAACAAGCAGTAAACAAAAAGCCCACCCCATTCCCAAAAAGGAACGGACTACTGTGTTTATAATAAAACTCAAGGGGGTTCCCCAGTGGTGTAGTGGCTAGGCTTCGGCGCTCTCAACGCTGTGGCCTGGGTTCGAGTCCCAGCCAGGGAACTACCAAAAACAAAACAAAATAAACACTCAGAACTACAAAATGGGGTCTAATTGGGTCTATTGGGTCTAAAGGGTCACCTTCACCGCTACAGTGAAATACAAGAAAACATCACAAGTAAAACTCCCATTACAGCTAGCGGCATTCCAAAGCATGCTGTACGCTCCCCTGAATTCCTGCCTTGCCCCACGGTGAGCAGGCCTCTGCCCACGGCGAGCAGGCCTCTGCCCATGGCGGGCTCCGACACGGTCAGTACATAAAAACGCCGAGTCAGGAAGCACTCTCCACAGCCCCCTTCCTGTAACTGCCACCCGTTGGGTCTAAGAATGTATTCATGTCACCTGAATTGTCCTTAGAAAGTAATGAGAGGCACTGAGCTGAGTCTAACTCTTCTTCTCTTGGTTTCAATGCCCTTTTTGTCCTCTCCCACCTTAAATACAGACACCTAAAGAAAACCACCATGACTCCCGAAAGAGCCACACAAACAAGGCAGGAAAGAAATCGAAGGAGAAGGGAGGGTGAGAGAGGGATGGCTGAGTGGCGAGGGCGCCCGTCCCGTCCCGTGCGAATGGGGCCCAGTCCGCGATGGCCTCCAGTAACGCAGAGGCATGAACGAGATACCAGCACAACCCAGCGAGGGTCACAGCATGGCGCTTCACTGCAAGGACTTGGTTTTCTGTTTCCTTTTCTGTCCTCCAACGAGCACATCAACCCAATGCTCGGGTGGCATTTTGAGGTGTACTAAACTCCTGGGGACCCACCACGACGTGCTGGCTCTTCTACCGGCTTGCTGCTCACAGCCTTGTTCTGCAAACTCTATTCCTCCAGCTGGAAACTTAACCGGAAGCCCTTCCCGCCTC
Source organism: Lyroderma lyra (assembly GCA_004026885.1). NCBI lineage: Eukaryota > Metazoa > Chordata > Mammalia > Chiroptera > Megadermatidae > Lyroderma > Lyroderma lyra. The sequence continues at coordinate 21,729 of PVJL010003035.1, read as the reverse complement.
ACCCTCCTTCTCTGCGGAAAAGAGTGAGCCCGCCCTTCACCTGTGGCACCACCTGTCCTTCCCCAGCACGGGGCAGGACACCGGAAGAGGTCGCTGAAGACAATCGAGGGCCAAGGACTTGCACCTTCTCTTGCCCTTTCTCACTGAAGACTGCAGGGAGGCTGTTTTCTTTGAAGTGATACACCAGCATGCCAAAGTCCCAGCAGCATGTGACCGGGGCACGGCTGCAGCGTGGGGGTCATCTCTGCCACTTACTGCCCACTATGCTACTGCAGAGCTCACTAAACCACCAGCTCTCTGTGAGCAGCTGATCGCTGCCCGCTGCTGTGCCCTCAGGACTTTTTCCAGGGGAGAGTCAGGAATAACGGTCTCGAAGCTTGGCCTGCCAGGATACGGAGACGGTCCCCAGACGTCACCGTGCCCCTGAAAAGCGGACCTCAGCTGCAGTACCTCAGGGAAGCGGGAAGGCTGATGGGTTTCCAGGTGAAGCCTGCCACTGGGCCCAACATGTGCAGGAGGGCAGGGCTGGTGGGCTGCTAGCCGTGTCCTAACAACCAGGGGAGGACTCCCCACTCGGTACAAAATAAATATCAAAGGGCACAGCTATCTGTTCCGAAAGCAACACTCGTATCCACACAAAATCAACCCCGTCATGTCTGCCCAATCCGGGGCCGTGGCTGTCTCTGGCTTTCTCCACAGGTGGGCACAGGGTTACTTGGCCTGGGCCTCCTGCAGGAGGGGGAGTCTGAAGGTGGGGACCCCGTCAGACCACGCGGGAAGTTCGTGCTGCAGTGGAGTCCTCCTGGGGTAGAAGGTGTGGCTGACGTCGTAGTTCAGGAGGCAGCTCAGAGACGCCATGTAGATGTCAGCGAAGCGTGACAGCCGCCTCAGGAAGTAGGTTGGGTTCTGGTCTGTGCGGAACAAGCTTCCAAACTGGGCGTTGAAGAAACTTTTGGTCATTTCTCTGAAGAAGAAAAGAGGGGGCGTACCAGAGAGAGATTCAAAAAAAGTCAGCTCTTAGGTTACCAAATTCGAAATCACATTATCATTTTTATAGGACTCATTTGGGAGGAAAATTAGGTTAGAGGAGCAGCCCCAATGTCTAATCAGGAAAGCAGTCCGTCCGTCCGTTCATCCATGCGAACGACTGATCACAGTTCCCATTGAGGCCAGGGGGACAGAACGCTGTGTAAGTCCCAGTTTCAATGTGTCTGCCTCTAAATCTATGCACCACATTTCCCCCAAACAACAGAGGAGGCAGGAGCTGCTTCTGAAGGTACAGAAAGATGTGCTAGAATGTTCTCAGAGTCTCCAAACTTCCCTCATCTACACAATGGGATGAAGACCCCCTGCCCCTGCTTTTGGTAAGGTTGTAGTAAAAACTGAGTAAGAGAAGGAGAAGCATGGTATAAACACAAAGGACTTTGCTATCTGAGAAAATACGGATTCTTTTACAGTGATGTAAACCAATCTCCACCATCCATTACTTGGCTTCGAACGCCTCACTGCAAAGCCTAGGTTACGAGAACTTTACAGGCTGTTCACCCCGCCCCTGCAGGTGTGCATATGCACATCCGTGTGTAAATCCACCCCCACCCCATCACACACACACACAGGATATGCACACCATCTGGTGGCTAAAACACCTTCACACAGAACATTCCAGCAAAATGGCTAAATACCATTTGACTGTTAATAAATCAATTACAAATATAGCAAAAACTATAATCATTTACACAGTTGTATAATGAAAGGCACTAGTAGGTAGTAGTTATCTGCTGTCATATTGGTGACAGTAGATGTGACAACCCAAAAAGTAGAATATTAAAAGAACTCAGTTAGATCTGTAGGCGGAATGATATAAACGGTGTTTAAGCTTTCATTTAAAAGTCTCACTGGGATACGAAGTTGTTAGAAACTCGAATTCAAAACCATAATCTCTGACAGATGAAACCGTTTTTTTATCTAAAATCTGAGGCCCCTAGAGTGTAGGATCCAGGTCCAGGCAAGGGGCCCAGAGTCGAATCACAGTATGTGCCCTTCACCCTCTTTTTCACCCAACATTTTTAGACCAATGTTCGAGTGATGATCCTCCACCCTGAGAGGGAGGAGGAAGGAATGAGTCAACACATCCATGAGGGATGGACTCTGTCTCCTCCCCACGCTCCCCCACAATCAGCCGGTCCACTGCTCAGAGGCTGGAACCCAGGCAGTGGCCTTGACTTCCAAACCTTAACAGACATCTGTGCCCGGGGCAGCGGAGGCCAAGGACCAGAGCAGGCATGACCACCTGGGTGGTGTCCCCGTAAGAGCCACCACCTGACAGGGAAGCACGACTGTCCACAAGGCCTCTTCTGAACCATTCCCTTAAGAGGCGCCCCCACCAAACCTCTGACAGCAAGAGGGCACAACAACACTGAGTGCAGGCCCATTCCTGAAATAGCACCAGGGCTGCAGGAGCCCCAGGAACTCACTGTGGTTCATGGCCCACCTCCAACACTGTGCCAGCAGCCACACTGTGCGGCCGGCATTACCAACCAGTGGGCCACCGACTGCCCAAGAGGGAAAGTCGAGCAGGCAGGGAGGAAGGACAGGTAGGAAGACCTCCTTCGAATCAGGCAGGGCCTGGAATCGAGGTAAGTTGTATGAGTTGATTTTAGGTGAGAGAAATCAGAGCACAGCCATTAGGTTTTTAAAAAGACACAAAGAAATGGCCAGGGCAGGAGGTGTGAGGGAGGTCACAGGTACCTCACGGAAATGTCACACATCACTGGTTAACAGCAGCGGGTGGTGCCACATTCATACCTGGGAGTTAAAAAACGATGTCTGGGGCAGGTGTGCGGGCTACGCATGCACAGACAGAGTGGCGGGCTCCCTACCTCATCTCCTTCCTCTCCTTCTTCCACTCCTGCAGAACAAGCTGGGACTCGGCGTCTCTGTGAACCTGCAGGACATAGCCAATTACTGGTAGCAATTCTGGTAGCAAACAAGCGCATTAGGCAATGAGAATCTCTTCATGGGCAGTTTTTCTTGGGAGAAATTTTATTCAAGTCTATGACACAGGCACTTGCATGAAATAATACATTTTCAGACTTCCCAGTTGCAACCCTCTCTTTTCATCAAAGTAGTTTTAAATGCTTGGTAATGGAAATATGGTTTCACAAATTAAATGGAATGTTATGAAGGTATTAATACCTCTGTTAGAGATATTAAAGTAATATGAATAAACATAATGCACATATACCCATATAAAACATATGTATATAATATATAGGCTCCCCAGAAAAAATCCAGCCATACATGCCTTTTTTTCATATTACCTGGCTGAATACTCTCCACACAGCCCACGTATGTGTATCCATTACACATCTGTATTACATGTATAAACATACACACAATACATACTGCCTATTACACATATTATATGCAGAGAGTGCCAAAAAATGTGTACACATTTTAAGAAAGGAAAAAATTGTATTAAAATTGTAATACGCAATATATACTGGTAACAAAAGATGACTACAAGTCACATTTGACTTCCGCGATTACAAGAGGTGCTCCAAGTGGTTACCATCAGCACTTACGTAATACAGAGATTCTATCCCTTAAAATGAGTATACATTTTTTTGGCATTCCGGTATATATGCCTCAACATAAAAATGGCAGTTCAGAGGAAACAGCAGGTATGACTGTACACCCCCTAATTGGAAGCATGTAAAAATATGTACATATATTTGAAAATTAACATGGAAATTTTTAATTTGTACAAGTGTAGTAAAATTACAATTTGTTTTAAATTTTTTCCTTAATATTATCTTTTACATTGTATTAGAGAGAAAAAAATAACTGTTTCTGTAAAAACCAAGGTTGAGCACCTAAATGAGATGCAAACGCAGAGAATTTTGACTGGGGCTGAAACATGAGCAAAGGGCAAAAAGAAAAGGACAGCTGTCCACAGCCAGCGATGGACTCTCACAGGTCTCCCTGCAAGGCTCCTGCGCGGCAACAGAAACAAACACTCGGCTAGAGTCAGAGGTGCACGTGATGGCAGGGGACAGGTGGCTCCCTGCAATTCCCGGTCACAGGGCAGCCTGAGGACCCAGAGGAAGAGACCAAACAATCAAACCATCTGCTTGTGACGCAGGAGCCAAGGGCCTCCTGTTCAGCATGTCTGCCCAGCTCCACAGCCTGGCTAACAAGTACCTGCTAAGGGCCTCTGCCACTCGGACAAAACCCCAAGCGTGCAAGTGGTTTCCTGCCCCACACCACGGCCCACACCACAGGAAGCAGCTACAGTGAATGACCACTGCTGTGTGATACTGAGCACGGAAGAATGGCCTAGCACTTACTTCCGGGGTACTGACGTTCTGTGAGCACAGTTTAATGAGCTTTCACATTTTAATCAACAAATTACTCCCTAAACAATTTAGGCTCTACAAAGTATGTGACTAGATCAAAAATCTGCAGGGTGTCACAAAGAATTTATTTATATACAAAGGCTGTCTGGAAAGTACCCAGAAAGTATCCAACCATGTATTAACAGGAAATGTGTAATAATATGAAAATTAGAGGCATTTATGGCTGGATTTCCTTCCTGGACAGCCCTCATATGCATATACACACATAGATATATACACACATACACGTACAAATATACACACATCTACATACATACGCATGCATATACACACATACACGAGGGCTGTCCAGAAAAACAATCCAGCCATAAATGCCTCTATTTTTCATATGGCATGGCTGGATACTTTCCGGACAGCCCTCGTATACGTACATATATTATACATGCACACATATACACATGCAGCAACTTTGGCTAGTGGACTAACTTCAGCATTGAGTAAAGAGGAAAAGAGGAAAAAAAATCCCCAACCTGCATTTGCTCCAGTAACCCGGTCAGGGTCTGCAGCCAGGTCATGGTTTGAATGTACTGCTCTGTGTTCATGATTTTGAGCTCAGATCTTAACTCCGGAATAATGGCACCAGTGCGCCAGCCATGCTTCAGGGTCAAGTCCTGATCGCAAAGAAAAATCAACATTTATTTCAACAGAATCTAAACCATTTTATTCCCTTTCCCAGATGTAACAGGCATTCACTGAATTACTTTTTAATTGTAATGGTTAGTTATTAACCAAGTCAAATTCAATGAAGTACATTTAATTAAAAGCAAGTTAGTCTAAGGCTTTGACCATTTCACCCCAAGAAAGTTTGTAATTCCGGAAATAAATGCTATGAGTCACAGCCTTTGCAGAAACACAGGGTCAGGGAGTATTCACCATGGCCTATAAAACAACACTTAGGTCAGAGGCAGAAAGAGGCTCAACCAAGATGCTACTGAAGGTCTTCATTCAATTCCTCAACAGATGGCTGGGGAGCACCCACTCAGCACAAGGCCTTGTGGGTTACAGAGAGCCATGCAATCTCAGACTTGGACTGATTTTACAACATAAACACACAGGATCACATTTTTCATTCCAAATATTGTAGCCCCATGATGTGACAACAGGCCAGACTACCAGATGCCAATTATGTCCTGGAAAATCTAAGATATACAATCACATGCTAAAGTAGTGGTTCTCAACCTTCCTAATGCCATGACCCTTTAATACAGTTCCTCATGGTGTGGTGACCCCCATAAAATTATTTTTGTTGCTACTTCTGTCATGTTGCTGCTGTTATGAATCGTAACGTAAATATCTGATACGTGTTTTCCGATGGTCTTAGGTGACCCTGTGAAAGGGTCATCTGACCCCCAAAGGGAACTGCTGTGCTAAAGAGTCATTCATTTTTTTCATTTGGCAAATATTTACCAAGTACTACTATTTGCTGGGCCCTGTTCTAGATATTGAGGATAAAACAATGAACAAAATCCCTGACAAATCCCTGCCCTTGTGGGAAATAGACAACAAACGAGGAAGTAAATACACCACGTCAAGTGGTCTGAATAAACTTTCAAAGACTGAAATCATGCAAAGTATCTTTTCTGCTCACAGGGTATGAATCTACAAATCAACAGAAGAAAAAAACTGGAAAATTCACAAATACGTGGAAATTACACAACACATCCTTCACCAATAGGTCAAACAAGAAATCACAAGGGAAATCAGGAAAAACCTTGAGACAAATCAAAATGCAAACACAACTTACTGAACTTACAGGGTGCTGCAAAAGCCGTGCTAAGAGTGAGATTTATAGCTAAACACACTGACATTAAAAAAAAAGGTCTCAAATCAGCTACCTAACTTTGTATCTTAAGGAACTAGAAAAAGAAGAACTAAACTGAAAGCTAGTAGAACAAAGGGGATAGTAAAGATTAGATCATAGATAGATAAAATAGAGAAAAGAAAAATAGAAAAAAGAAATCGTAACTCCAGCCCAGCCAGACTCCTCCTGTCATGCCGAGGGGCACAGAAAGCCTCGTTGTCACGTAAGGAATGCTATTTTCTGGATAGGCCCGTTTTGTACTCTCTGGACTGGCTGGCTGATGTCTATGAGCTTTTATGTTGCCATTGTATCTTTCTGATGCATTAATAAAAGGAAAAGGAAAGAACACTGGCATTTATTTATTACCATTACTTAAATGGAAAGATTTTTCTGATAAATTCTGAGTAAATGGCTAAGTTCCATCATTTCCAAAAATATTTATCTATTTCATGACTGATCCATCACGCTCCAAAAAATGAGACGTAAAAAAGTGGCCCACTTCTCCTTTTTATGAAAGCATAAAAATGGTCTTAATCAAAAGAGAAATTCCTTAATAAATGGGACTAACACATCTGTCCCCCAACAAAGAAACAGGAAGAAAGAGGCTCCTCACCGCCAGGTCACTGTATATATGGTCACCAAAATACAACACTTTGGATCCTCTCCAGCCCGTAAGCTTCAAAAACTCATATAAATTGCCCTGCAATAAGGGGGAAAAAAGAGGTATTACATCATGTGACAGAGGCCTGTGTATAAACCCATGGCCCCAAATAACTACTCTTTTAAAACTTCAAAAAAAAATTTATTTACTTTTAGGATTTATTTTAAATATCAAAAGAGATGTCAAATGTACTTTTTGAAAAGGATTCCTACTGTACCTAAGTCTCTGAAGTGACCTTTTTACACCTACCATGCCACGACCAAGGTTCCAGGTCAAATGTTAACCTGTCTTACAATTTTAGTTCTTTGAAGTACTAGAATTCATTTCACCAATTCCCTGGTGTCAGACATTTATTCTGTATCTGGTTTGTATGTAACTTCAGGATAAACATTCTCATACCAGGGTTTTAGCTATATCGTAATCATTGTCTTGTAGAAGGGGAATGACTTTATCAAAGCTAATTTTTCAAAGCCTAGAAAATATACTCAATGTCAAATTTAGCAGGTTGTTACATACCGACCAGGAATGTATCAGTATATTAAAAAAATAAAAACTAACTTCAGTAACACAATAATAGCAATTCAATCATTTATTCCAACATTTGCAAGCCTTGTATTAAAACTGCACATAAAACATAGCTTGTGAGGAAATAATTATTAATTTGGGCAAAGTTAACATGCCAGGTGATTAAATGCTTCTTAAAGGAAAATTTCCAAGCTTTGCTATTGGCACCTTGAATGTTACATAATCCTTTAAATTGTTTTTAAAAACTATTCAATTATGAATTTAGATATCGCATACTGAAAACATACTGCCTCCATCGGAAATTCTGCCACCACCAACAGTCGATCAGACAAATGCTCAGAGCTGTGCCTGGTCACAGCAAGCCTCGTGGATGTTAGCCGTTATTGGAACCGACTACACAGAGCGAAGCAACCGAGAGGATAAACTGGTCGTGAGATACCTGCTTGTAAATCTGGCTTTTCTGCAACTTGTGGATTTTATCCCAGAGTAAGACACCTTTCTCATTCACCTTTCGGAAAGGTCTAAGGACAGAAATGGGAAACATTATGACACGAGGTAGTCACGCAGGCCGTCTGCTGCATGAAATTCGACACGGCTGCTCACTGGGAAGAGAAAGAGCTCCGCAAACCTGAGAAAGCCCTGAAACCAAATGCCACCACATTCCCCGGCCCAGAGTGACCTGTCCCAACCTGCGGACCCTGGTATCCACGGATGTGTGGTGGAAAAGGAACTCCAGGGTCACATACATTTGAAAACACTACACACTACATGTGTCCCTCTTTAAAGAGTTACTGATGGCCTGTAAAGAACTGTCTTTAACCCAGACTTCCCAAGTATATTTGCCCATGCAGAAAGTGTTTGTTTTCTGCAAAAACAAACTCTTGTTTTACAAAACAAACAAAAAGTGTACTGAAATGCTGCTTTAGCATACTTGTCTAGCTTTGTACTTGAAAGTCAGCCACTCCAGACACCAACCAACCAGAAGCCCAGGTAAACCATTTTACGACGGACAATGGGAAGTAAGATCAAGGCCTCATTCCTCACCCAGCAGGTGCTGGTCCGAAGGATGAGGGGTTTGTTTGCCTTTACTTTTTTAAGGTAACACTTATTTGGATTGGTCTTCTGATTAGAAAACAATAAACCCACTTCAAAAAATCTGGAAAATGCAAAAAAATGCAATGGAGGGGACCAGGAAAATCACCCATAATTCCAGTACCTACACATCTGTATCTTTCTTTTTTAATGAACACGTAAAATAAGGATCATTTGTGTATACTGATTATATCCTTTTCTCTCTGATGTTGTGAGCAATTTCCCATGTGACTACATAGTCTTCCCAGCATTATACACGCTCACTGCTTTCTTCCCCCCAAATCCGTCATTTTTCCGGCTGCGTCATATCCCCTCACACGAATTTTCCTCAGACTGTTTCTGCCCCCCACCATGATAACACAGCCAGGGAGGAATACCCGTGGGGGACCACTCAGCTTTCATTCCGGGCATCCAGAACAAGGCCAAGTACACGGACGCGGTGAGAGAGGGCGCTCTGCCGGGACCCAGCCCTCAGCACCCACCCTGGGAGAATGGCTCAAGGCACTGTCCTGGCACTGCATCCCATGGCAGGGAGGCGAGGCCCTCCTCCTGACCTCGAGTCCGGTAAGAAAATTCGGGAGTGCTCTATCAGGGACAAGGCAGCGCAACAGTGTGGACAGATGCCTTTGGTCAACTCTTCTAGCTTTTTCCCCATGAGCTTGAATTCCTAGTCTCTGTGCACGTTTCCTGGCTTTGTCTCATCTTCCAGGAGTCACTGTGACACTTAGAAAGATGGAATTTAATCCCTACAGAGCTCTGCATTATGACAGACGGGGACAGGCCACCTGGTTACCAAGTGCAAAACAGGTTAACGTGGGTAAAAGTGTTTCAGAAACAGGCCATTCTTATACAAATACGAGTTATGTTTATAACCCGTGTGCAGGAACTCTCTACACTATTGACATTTTGGGGGGATAACTCTTGGTGAGCAGTCTGTCCCAGACCTTAAAAGATATTTTAGGATCCCAGACCCCCACCCATAAACCCTAAGACCAAACCCCAATCACCATCACAACCCAAAACTTCCCAGCTCGCTTATTCCCCAAGGCTACTGGGACAAAAAAACATCCTGTAAGTCTTGGTGGAGATTTACTCTACTTGATGCAAAACCTAGGTTGCAGAGTTTTGCGAAATCCAACTGAAATTTTAACAGCAGCATTTAGATCTCTATTTAAAGAGCCACCCACCACAGGTGGTTTGCTGTTGCTGTTTTGTTGTGCTTTACAATGCATCTGCATCATGAGATCGAATTTAACGTGTGGGATTATGTTTGGGTTTTTCATTGTTGTCGATGGTTTTCTTAAAGCCTGACCCATAGGACTGAAGCAGCCCAAGATGAACTGAGAACCATTTCGATATGTGTAAGTTTTCTGCTTATGAACTCCCCTCCTTGCGATTACTTGCTAGAAGGGTTAAAAACTATAATCTCAGACGCTTGTGCTTTTCCAACTGATTTCATCAAGACACACTACATAAGTATTCACAGCAGCGAATGAATAAAATCTAGTCTTCCAGACAGACAGACACTCACCTCCGCTTATCATTAAAGAAGTGTGGCTTCTCAGCCTGAACGATGACCACATCAAACAGGTCCCTCCAGTCTTTTCCAACGATGTAACTCATCCCCTTGTCCCTAGAACATGTCAGTCAGGTTAGTCTAACATTACAGGAATTAAGTGGTTTTGCAACTTTTTCTTTCAAATTTCCAACTGTTCAATGCAATACAAGAAGTGAGCTAGAAGCCAGCCAGAAAACAAAGAACAACTTACACAAAGCTGCTAGGGCTATTGGTGATGAGAAACATCTTCTTGCCGTGATCAGCCAGTTTGGCCAGCACTGCACGCGTCTGCTCAGCATAGCAGATGTACTTTTCTAAGAGCAAGAAAAAAATTCACACACAGATTCAGGGTGAAGCTCTTCTCATGAAACAGGGCCTACGGGTCCAGCACTGTCCCGGGCACTTGGGGGAAAAGAAGTCTTAGGAAAGCTAGATTCAGGACAGTCTATCAGTGTCAGTGCCTCAGGAGCGCAGACCCTGCCTCCTCCGTCTAGGTGGACAAAATGAAGCAGCTGCAAGCTGCCAGCACCTTTCCTTGTGAGTCAGGATTATGTCAAGTTCGGAGGCAAAGAAGAGGGACACGGCTCAGAAGCAAGGATGCAGGGTCCTTGCAGAGCACTCAAAAAGGTTATCCAGCCCCGGGAATGAAGGTGAAATGGCTGCACGATTGTGCGCAAAGGGCAAGGCCGAAACGATCTTCGCAGCACTCTTCACGTGATGTTGAGTACATACCGATATCTGCTTCGATGGCTCTGTACATGATTCCTTTGATGTGCACATCTCGAATTGAATCCTGTCGAAGACACGTTCTTAGTCAGTGAATGCAGCAGCCTGAGTCACAGTCCAAGCGAAATGGCACTCATGACAACGTCTGTCACTAGAAGCCTGGCAATGTAAGCACTCAATGAAATCTAAATTCTGATCTATCTATCACCGGTGGCCCCCATTGGGGAAAACTAAAGTTCCCATGGTGACAGTGGCAATTTTTTCCAATGCCATTTTCAAAGGGGTCACTGGAAGGAGATCATTTGTGTGGGTAATTCTGATAAGCCATAATTTACAGAGTCTGACAATTAAGTTCGTGAACTCATCCTAGAAAAAGTGCTACATATCTCACTGCTAAGTATCACTAGTCATCTTTGAAGGACGCCCCTTGGGAAGCTGTGCACCGACACCAGTGCCTAGTCCACCCTTCAAAGCAGTTTTGGAACTCTTTCTGGATGGCCATCAGAGCTATTATCATATGACCCTTGATGTCCTGAATGTCATCAAAATGTGTTCCTTTCAAACTAAATATTATACTTAAAAATCAATTCAAATAACACCAGACTGCTATTGAGAAATGACAATTCATCTTCCTAAAACCCATGACTCAGGCAGTCAAAATCTAGTCATAAACACATAATAAAATCATTTTAGTATATGAATATGAATCTTTAAAAAATACCAATATTTAAATAAACATGTATTATATATAAATAAATATATATTATATTTATAATACACTTAGAAATACATATTAAAGATTTTGAAGTACTGAAAAAAGTTGTTTAAAGAATATATAAAAACACATGTAAAAGTGATATATGAATTAAAATATGTAAGTTCAAAGTTATGTAAATGAGGTGTGTACATATGCAGATAAATGTCCGTGTCTGTCTTCCTCTGTGATTGGATTTTTGCACAGCACCTACGGAGCCTCAGAAAGCCTACATGGAAGCTCTGTGTGCAAGAGAAAAGGCACGCCACTCTGGGTCACTGCGGTCACCTGGCTGCAGCCTGAGACGTGCGTGCCACCTCCTTGTGTGAAGAGCTGCTCCTCCCGGCAAGCAGGCTGGGGGCGAGCTCGGTACAGGCTGGACCTCAGCCACCACGTGCCTCTCCAGACTTCGGTCAGAAAGAATTAGAAAACCAAGTAACAACATGAGCACATGCTTCTTTTAACCACAAATCTGACTGACTGCCAATTCTCCATAACGTAACATCTTTCTTTGAAGTTTCAGGGTTAAACTGCAAATACGTGAGCTCCCCGGAGAAGGGCTATTTCAAACAGTCAGCCTATGGAGGCAGCAAGGGATTCGGTTACTTCACTGAAAAGGATGCGGCATCACAGCCTCTATCAACACAACCTTGACATCCTTGTACAGGTGGACAGGCTCGTAGTCGATGCTGTTCTTCAGAAAGTATTCATTCACGCAGGACAGGAGGGTCATCTCCGGCAGTGAGAAGATGTCCATGAACTGCTTCATGGTGTTTCCGTGGGAGCTCTGCAGGCAGGGAGGACACTTTAGACACGGAGGCCGACACCTGGAAGAGTGAGGCTTTACCTTCACTGAGGGAGACACTGGTCAATATCTGCACCCCTCTTCACGAGAAAAGGAAACTTCTCACAATAAAATGGAGAGATGTTCACCTTGTTTCTCAGCATTCCCGGCAGAGCTGACCCCTCTCACTGAGCCTAACTGGCATATCCAAGGAAACACCCTGATTTCCCCTGGAAGTCTAGCACCGCCTTCCCTTTCCACTCTCCTGTGCTCCGTCCACCTCCCAGCTCGCTCTCCTTCATCCAACACAGGCGAGCGGGCCGGCAACCCGACTGCTGCCCATGGAAGGCCAGAAAGCGCTCCTCGCTCTCCTGAATTGGAGCATCTCACAACAGTGCGTGTGTGCGCGTAAGAGGAGCCGTTCCCTGAATGTCTGCGGTTTACCGGCTGGTGGGCGTCTCCCGTCGCATTTTCACAATGCAAATAAGACAATGCCTCTAATAAGACAAGAAGCAAAAGTTCGGAGGGGAAAGAGAACCATGGACGTTAGAAAAGCGGAGGCTTCCCTTCAGGCACAGGGTAACTTGCTGTCCTCAGCCTCAGGGGAGGTCACAGCTGCTGCACTGACAGCCCCCGATGATTTCATCCAGAAAGTGGGGGCACAGCAGGCAGGTGGTGGCAAAGCGGAGTAGGGACAAGGAAGGTATAAGGCTTCGTCAGGTAGGGAGGACGGAGCCAGGAGAATTATGGAAGAACCCGGCGGGCCTCTCACACACGAATCTCTCTCAAACCCAGGGTCTCTCTAAACAAATATCCTTGTCAACTGTCTACAGTCAGTCTATTAGCTCAAGTTCCCAACTCCACCAGACCATGCTCCGTGAAGGCGAAGGACAAGCTGTTTTAAATAAATAAGGCATTTCTCGTTACCTTTCCATAAAAGTCACTCATCTGTTCCAAAGGCACGTGGGAGCCCTCGTACATTTCAATGACCTCTTCATCGGGGACGACACTGAGGCCTCTGGAAGAGTGACAGGTAGCGCAGTTAAGGAGCTCGACGAGAGGGGACAAGAATTTCAGACCTCTGGCAAGTGCTAGGATTCCTCCACAACCGAGGTGTAACACACTGTTGTCACAAGGAGGCGCGATGTGCCACCAGTGCTACGAGTAGCAGGCAAGAGCTACTACGATTACTACTACTGTCATTCTCCTGGTACCAAGAGAAAAGCAACAGCTATTATTACGTGGCACCTACTCCATGCCAGGTAGGAATTCCACGTAGTCATTCACTTATCGCCCAGCAATCCCAGCAGGGAGGCACTATTACCCTTCCCACTTTCTAGTGGAGGCAAACGAGGCACAGAAAGGTCATACATCTTGCCCAAGGTCACCAAAGCAGGAAGTGGCAGGTCAGGATTGGATCCCAGGCTTTGTGGCTCTTCAACCACTATGTCACATGGCCTCCCTCAACAAGGTACAAAGCCTTCTAACAATTACTCTGGGGTGGGGTTTTTCAATGCTTTCAATACACTAGGGAGACTCTACCCTAAGAAGGTCAGGGCTGAGATGGAAAACATCATACATGAGGCTCGGTGCACTAAACCCCGTGACAAAACACAGGAAGGCTGGGCACCACCTCTGAGAGTGGTGACCTAAATGCTCTGTGACAGTGAAGGCCAGTGTCCTCATCTGTGAAAAGCCAAGATAACGTCTGCCATCTGTCAGCCTCCAGGAGCTGCAGGATAACGTGCAGATGAATCCAGCTCCTCCAGAGGGAAGCGCGAACGCTGAGGTCCGAGTGGATGGATGTCACGCCTGCCTCTGCCACCAGCGCCCTGAGCCGGCACTGTCCCCGGGGACTCAATGCTCTCATATTTCCTCCCCTGGAATCACCCACTCTCTAGAGTGTTATGAAGGGAACTGTCTGTTCCTCTACCCAATCTCTCAAAGAGAAACAGACTCCAGAATAAGGAAACCACAGACTGAGTGACAGAGACACTGCGCTACGCTACAGCGGGAGCACAAATAATTCAGTAAGAATTTTAGTTACTAAACAAAGAGGTCACTGAGCATACACAATCACTCAGCCAGTATTAAAATACATGTAATATTTCATTTAAGTTGGATATGTAACTTTAATGAAAATATAACTTTAGCCTCTTTCCTCCCTTCTTCACCCTCACATTACTTTTAAAAATATCTAAGTGAATTCATTAATATTTTGCCTGCAATCTTGATTAACCTGTTATGACTACCAGCCTTTGAATACAAACGAGGTACTATACTTCATTTATCTTTGCTCCGGAAATCAGATAAGACACTGATATTCAGTCAGATCTCTAGACAATGACCTTGGAAAACAGTGACCTTGCTAAAGTAGCAGCAGTCAGGCGTGCATACCCGCCTAGGGTTCTAACAACTGAGAAGAACATGCAAAAGGCCAAAGAATTCTGCTGGGTGAGTTACTTCTCTGCCTCCACGCTGGGACCAGCTGAGTCTTTCAGAAGCCAATGCCACCTCTAAACAGTCGCAGGACCCTGGCCACACAAGCTGCATCCTTAAGGCCCAAGTAACCAAACATCCACTCAAAAGCAGCAGAGAAATCGGTGTGAGCTCCATGGGAGGGAGCACACCACACAGAACCGCTGTGACAGGCTCAGGTGGACACTTGCCACACTTGAATGCAGCCTAAACCAGCAATGAAATTAAAATGACAACGACTTTTCACGACCCTGTGTGGTTATGGGAAATAGAAAGGTTAAGAGCACAGATGTGAATGAGTCTGCCCGGGGTTCAAATCCCAGCTCCTGTAATTACTAGGAGCATTACCTGGACGAGACATGTAATGTCTTTGGATCTCAGTGTCACTTTTAAAATGGGAACAGTAATAGTGCCTACCCCCTGGGGTTACTGAGATGACACAAGTTATTCTACAGAACAGTTAACTGAAATATGGTAAGCAGCTATCAAAGTTTTGCTGGTGGGACTGTGATGGTACCAACCAGCCAGAGCTTTTCTCAGAGTGCTGATCAAGAACTGAAATGTGGGTACAAAATGGGACTGCAGTGGAGAGCCCATGTGCCGCCTCCTCTGCTCAGCAGCACTCACTCCCTTGGCCCTCAACATAAACTTCTACCCAGTGCAGGTACCGACGGTCTAACACAGCTGGTCTCAGAAACAGGAAGCACTGCTCCCAGCCATTCTGAGGGAAAGGTAAGAGATGTGACATTCCTGCGTGCTTACAGTGCTGTGGCTCTGTTCTAAGCATGCTTGAGTCTGCAAGACAAGCTGCCCTCAGGCAGGCACTGCAATCACACCCATTTTTCAAACCAAGGCTTTGAATTGAAATGGTCAGGAACTTGCTCAAGGCCACATGCATGTGAGCTGTGGGGCCCGGGTTCACACTCAGGAAGTACCCCTCCAGGGCCCACACACACACACACACACACACCCCTGCTATCTCCGCCCGCCACACCCCCTGCTCAGCAACCTTCCCAGGATCTAAGCTGTACACTCCCTCACCTCCTCTAAACGCCCCCCATCCATGCACCTTAACACAATGGAGCATTTATCTACAGGAGAGACAAGACAATTCCAGGAGCCACAGGATCATGTGACTGTAGAATAAGAGAGAAAAAGACCACATCAGGCTGAGGGGCAAGTCAGCCCTGAAGGAAGGATGATGAGGGAGACTTCAGAAAGCGAGAGGAGGGACACGTGCTTCCTGGCAGAATGCCAGCATGACCAGACGCACAGCAGTGTGACAGGAGAACTCAGAGGAAAGGAATACATGCGCTACTAGCGCCTGGCGACAGCTGCTCCCTGAGACTGGTTCAGACTGTTGGGAAAGAAACCCCTTCTCTCCTGTTGTCCTGGAGCTGAGGGCACGGGAGCCTGGCACTGCCATGGTCACCACACGGAGGGGCCTGCCTGGAAAGGGCTAACCCAAGAAGCAAGAGAGCAAGAAACAGAAAGAGTTCTGACAACTGCGGTTTGGCCCCTGGAACCAGCTGAACCTGCAGCTGGCCCTCACTCAATTAGTGAGCCAGAGCTGTGCTTTTGTTTAAGCTGGTTTGAGTTGGGTTTCAGTCACTTGCAACCAAGAGTCTTAACCAATCCAGCGAGTGAAGGAGCTGCACATGGAAGAGGAGGAGGCGAAGGGTTTAGAGGAGGCTGACAGAACACCGAGGAGGTTTGGGCTCTGCTCTCTAGACAGTGGGCAGCCATCCAGGATTTCACAAGAGAGGAGGGGGAAGTTGAGGGCAGGGCTTTAGGTAAACCAGTGGAGCCACCATGTCCAGGGGAGACTACACTGTAGAAAGCTGTAAGAGGCCAGGAGAGAAGGGGAAGTGTCTGAGCCAGGGAGCTGATGGCAGAAACACAGATGGAGGGGTGGGATGGGAAGATCTGCGGAGGGACTTCCAGGTAACACTCTCGTGTTCACAAAGGCCATACTGCATGCAGCCCAGGAACCCAGACTCTGGAGCCAGGCGGCTTGGGCCTGAATTCTACTTCTGTATGGCTTGGGCAAGTTATGTAACATCTCTGGGACTAGTAAGTACCTACCTACCTCATAAGGTTATTTTGAGGATCAAATGAGTTAACTCTTAAATAAAACACTTACGGCAGTGTCTGTCCCACAGCAAGACTCGGTATTTGTTAACTGCTATTTATTATTACTAATATTATTGTTATTCTCATCACCACCACCTCTCCTCTTTCTTGAAACACCATTAAAATGACAATGAGAGAGTCAAGTATTAATTACTCAAGAGGTCAAAGGAAATCAGAGCAAAGAGAACAGCAGACAAGACATTTCGACATCAGTAAACAAGACAAACAAACCATAGATGAAAAGGAGGCACCTGACTTAGCAACATGGAGCACAGGGGCCTGCAAGGGGAGACCAAAGAGAAGAACTGATTCACCCACAAGAACCCCAGAAAGGTTCAGCCCTTTGAGATATCAAGAAGCTCCTGGGGGATGTGTTCCAGCAAAATGAGGGAGGAAAAAAGCTAGAAAGAAGAGGAGATGGGAAGCAGAGAACAGGGAAACAAGCATGTGCAAGTCCAAGGACGAGCCATCAGCACCAATGAGAGCAGGAGGCAGTTGTCAATTTTAAAGAAACAAGTAAATGATAGATTACATAAAGCGTTTGAATTGTTGGTAAATAAACACATGCTTAACAGTTGTGACGCAGCACTTAGAAAAACTGGGGATACTTACACAGCAAACCGAGCAAATAAAAAGTGAGGTTATTATTAAATCTAAGAAACACCTAACACTGTACCCGGAAGAAACACTCATAGTGCACACCTTGGTTTAAGAATGAACAAGACCTGCAGAGTCATAATGCAAACAATGATGGCGAAAGCAGCAGAGACCTTAGCAGGGGAATGAGGTTAGGGGGAATGAGGCCAGAGCGGGCGTGGGAGCGAGTACACCCTCACCTCTCAGGGTAGGGTAAGTCCAGAGTTGTTAAACTGCGAAACAGAAGTAAGAGCTCACTTACTAGAAACAGGAAGAAAAAACAATTGCTTTTTAATTCAAGAAGAGTTGGAAGTGGGTGGATGGGCAAGAGAGGACTGCTGCTGTCTGGCATGGCGTTTTTGGTACTATTTGGTTGTAACTGTGCATTTTACTCGGATAAAAAAATACGAATTTTAACAAAGAACTGTGAGAGAAGAATCTAAGTTAAGACATGCACACCTCCTTTTTTGTAAGGTACATTATGTGAATCTAAATACAAATCACACTCTTAAAATGCCACCCCCAAATCTGAGAATTAGAAAAGGTAACACCCCTCATTTTCAAAGTTCCAAAGATTTTTGACTGAGCTAAGTGCTTCTATCATACTAATTCTAATAAACAGGAAAATAAAAAAGTCTGAACACCCGAACTGCTCCCCGACCACAGTGGGAAGGGGAGCCCGCTCACTCGCCCACACGCCCTCCCCCACCAAACCTCCTCTCCAGGACACTGGCCAGCAGCAGGCAGGTCACCTCCTCCGGACAGCCTGTCCTCCCCTGCACAGCCCTCTCGTCCAAGCACGTGTCCATCAGCACCTCGGTCACTCTTCTGCAGCCACTGGTTTCCTTATGTGGCTTCCTGCCTTCACCCCGAGCTCCCTCAGGACACCCTCACCTGCCAGACCAGGAGCATCCAGCATGGTGGCAGGCCCCAAAGAATGTTCTTGTGTGAGGGACGAAGGAACCGAACGACTCACAGAGACACACACCGCAGCCTTCCTCAGCACTACACAGTCAGTGGGTCTTCAAACCCAAAGCCACTTGGTTACTTTGGGTGAAGTGAATTGGCTCCTCTTACCTGTACACAGTTCCCAGCTGGATGTAATGAAAGGCATCAATCTTCATCAATATTGCCTTCGAAAACAAAAACACAGGCACAGGTAAAGCATGCACAAAATCTGCTTATGTAATGAGAACTCTGGTATCATTATAAATCCTATCAACATTAGGTTGTCATAACAAGGAAGCACACTGAATGTTTCTGAAAGGTTTGCTTGCTTATTAAAGCACTGTGCAACTCATTAAGGAAATGGCCTATCTGCAGAAAAAGACATGACAACTGGCCCTTCCTTAAGGCAAAGGCCTTAAGTTCCAAAAAGAACAGTAACTCCCAAAGTGCTCGATGTGTTTATGCTTTTCTGTTAATAATACATAGCCTCTTGAAAAAGAATTTATCCAAAGATGTTCTGAATAATTCAGTTCTGCAGCCCCAAAGAACCTAATTTAAAATCAATTTATATGTTCAGCAAAGAAAAACACCAAGGGTACATTTTTCCCAAATACCATTAAACAGTAGAAAAACATGAGAATTAAACCTACCCGCTGCACATCATAATGAAGTCCACGAATTGCAAAATTTGGGTCATACTCATACTTCCTTATTTCCGCGGGATACTAAGAAGGAAGAAAGGAACCAGTTTTAGTTGACAATGTACCAGGTTCAAGGTAGTGTCTAGATCTGGTCCTTGTCCAAAGTGGACACACTTTGGTGGGAAGGTGGGGCCAGAAGGGACAGACCACACCGTGTCCCTCCGCTTCCGGAACAAGAGCCTCCTGCCCCAGTCCCTGTTTATCTGCCCAGCACAGGGGAGACCATATCCCCCCAGTTTCTCTCGTCTTAACTGCCCCCTCCTCTCCCTTCACTCTGGCCCTAAACTCCCAGGTCCCTGAGACCCCAGAAATGTATCTGCTTCTGCCTCCCACCCACTCAGCTCATATCTGAGCATCTCCGTGTCGCAGACCAGGTTTCACAGAGACCCAAGCTGAGTATTTTTCAAAAGGGCCCCTCCACAGAGCTCTTACCACTTTTCTCATCTGGACAGCTATCCAGTGCTCACCCTCCACGGGCTGGAGGGGCCCCACAGCCGTCAGTACAGCGCCCTCTTACTCAGGCCTCAAGAGACCCTTTCTCAGCATGGGGCTCCCAGTTCCTGCTCCAACGCTGACACTGGACAAGCACGACTTCTGGAGGGAGCTCGGCTCTCCTGGTATCTCCTGGTTATTAAGCCATTCCTCAGACTCTGCAAACATCCCAGCTCCCTCCCTGTCTACTGCACCAGGCAACCGAGTCCTCCCCTCCTCCTTGAATCTCAGTTAGAAGACCAGCTACCCTGCTGACAGCACGGATGTCCCGAGCACCACAGGCCCTGCCCTTCCCGTTTTATAGATGGGTCACCAGGAGCACCAGGTGGAACGGCCTGACCTGGACCACACAGCTGGGGCACGGTGGGCAGGGAGTAAGGCCCTGCTCTTGCCCACACCCTCCACCCTCAGAGTGCAGTCTAAAGGAGCATCTGTTCCTGAGTCTAGAGGCTGTGTCATCAGGATCTTCTAATCATGATGGAAACTGCTTCAGCAAAAACCCAGGCAACCATCAAGTTGCACAGGAAACCTCTCTGCATGCAAACTTCTCGTGGCCACAGTCACATCGGCATGAGACGTTTCCTGGTATCATTATGCTGAACCACGTGCAGTGGGCTTTCAACTCAAGCTTTCAGAAAGTACTGACTCGAACGTCACATGTAGGCTCATTTATTAATAACACCTGCCATGCGTGCCAAGCAATCACTGAATGATATTTCCACTCAGGAGCGTTCCCAGAATTCTAAACACTGCACAAGGCTCTGCGTTTTTACTAACATACACGCACACACATCTCTAGGGATGACCAGTAACAGTAATGTAAGCTGCTAACATCAGCCAGGAAGTCACACTTCTCTCTAGTGGCCCAATGGCTAGATATTCTGGACTCTTCATAATTTGAAACTTTCTACCATCCTGAAAAACAGGACTCACCCAGTGTGCCATGAAGATTACTGGTATACCTAAAAGCAAGACTAGAAAACATAAGAGTTCTACTTGGGATTTTTATTAACAATATTTAGACCCAGTCTGTTTCCTTTAGTACCTGGATTCGTTCCAATTCCAGGTGCAACCTGGGCAGGTGTGTGTGGGCAAAGAAAGATGGAAGTTCCCCCAAAAAATGCTACCAAAATGTCACTTATGGCATCAAGGAAAGTTAAGACTAAAACACTGCAGACAACCCAGGAGTTCCCCGTGTGTGTGATTCCTACAGTTCTGGAGCTTGGCCACATGCCCCTTCCTGGCTAATGGCAATCTGACTACAGAAAGTGACCTCGACATTACAGCACTGTCTAGGCATCCCTGAGGTCAAGGATGCCTATAAATATTCCCATTTTCCAGAGGGCCCAGTATGATATTAAAGTGGCCTAAATTATGAGTCTCATTAGAGGCAGTGTAGAAGAGCATAAAAACAAAGCTCCCCAAAATCCACACAAGACATGAAGCGAGGACAAAATGCCCTGCGCCAGGGTGGCAGCTCCACACCAAGCACATACCCTCCCTTACCTGTGGAATTCAACAAAGACATCAGGCATTTACTGAGCACATACTTTGTACACTAGGAATATGGCCATGAATAAAGCTGACACAGTCTCTGCCCCTAAGGAGTTTCCATTTTACTAAGGGGAGGCAGACCATAAGCAAATAAACACACAACGCAGTGCAGTGATAAGGACTACAAAGAAAATGCAGTATAAGGGTATGGAGATCTCAAGAAAACACCAACCCAAAATGAGGAGTAAGCCTCAGGCTGTCTGGGGCCAGGAAAGATGTTCGAAAACAGCAAACTGCAAGAGCAAAGTGCAAAGGCCCAAAGGTAGGAACAGTGTGGCAGTTCAAGGAGGCTGGAGCGGCCAGAGCAGAGCAGGACAGCTAGGGGGAGAACTTGGTGAGGAAGCTGGGGGTGCGGGGGACACTGAGGGCCTTCCAGGGCATTCCAAGTGTGATGGGGAGGACCCTGGGGGCGGGGGGCACTGAGGACCTTCCTGGGCATTCCAAGTGTGATGGGGAGGACCCTGGGGG
>PVJL010003034.1:131642-171404 GCA_004026885.1 Lyroderma lyra | reverse complement strand
CCGCCCAATCAGAGAGCCGCATCCGGGCTTTCCAAAGCGCCGGGGCCAGAGACGCCTTAAAGCCACAGGGTGGGATTTACCGGGGGAGGAAAGGGACGCGAACCCTGACAAGGAGGAGCTTCCTCGAGTCTACGCTGAGCTCTTGGGGTGGTCTCCTACCTCAGCCCCTCTTCCCCCAAGAGCGCCCGCGCGCAAGCCCAGGGGAAGAGGGCCGCAGGTGGGATTTCTGGGCCACGTACAGGCCCCAACAGGTGGTAGGAGGCTAGTTTCCCTTCGTACCAGGCAAGACTCGGGTTCGAACCGTACAATCGCCTTGGGCAGTTTCAGGCGTCTCAGTGTGTTTTGAATCAATAACAATGTTAACACTTATTAAGCGGTTGCTACGTGTCAGACGCTGTTAAAGGCTTTTCTCCACTGGTGTGGAGGTGATCAATGAGATACTTATGATTTCTTCCCTGGGGAAACCGAAATCAGAGTGACTCGTCCAGTGTTTGCTAAACGAATAAATGTCCCACTGCAGTGAAAGGAGCCAATGGGGCCTCCAGCTCATCATTCTCTAGCGTCCGCCAGCCCTTTTCACTCCTTTTGTAGGCAAAGGAGGCGGGACGCCCTGGCTGGCTCTATGCAAAGCTGCTGTCTTCGCGGCCGGCGGATGTCTGCAGACACGAGCGCAGCCTTGGCTGCCATCTCTGCGCTCCGCACACTGAGCATTCCCCAGCCCCGCAAGTTCCCCAATACCCACGACTGGGCTTGGCGTTCGCAAGGTGGAGAACTCGGCCGCACGACAGTAGCCGTGCTCCACCTCTGCAACCTGGGAGGCGCGGTTGGGGTAGGAGCTGGAAACTGAGCAGAGATAGAGCAGATAGAAAACATCGGCCTCACCCTCCGTTACGTGCTATCGCTCCAAGAAAATCTATTTCCAGTTCCTCCAAAAAAAGATGCAAAATTGTTTGAATGTCTCCATGCATTCGTGGCGCGGGCCCTTTAAACAGAGGCTCCGCCCACCGGACGGGCGTGCAGAGGCTTCCCGCCACTGAGTCCAGGGGACATCCAGGACTAAATTCGGAAGTAATGATGTAGGGCAGACGCGCGAGCCGCTTCCGGCTGCCCATATAAGAACAGGGGCTGGGATCTCCGTACAGGGTAGTATAAGGCTTCTTCCGGGAGGGTGAGAGTGGGGCCTTCGCCTCCAGACACGCCTCCTTTTCTCTCCCACTCGGGGAAACTAAGGCAGGCAAGAGCCCCCGGCTTCCGGACTGGCTTCTAGCGGGGTAGGCGGGGAGGCACAGGAAGGTTTCGCTTCCTTCCCGGGAGGCCAGGAAGGCGTGACGCTCCTCCGGTTTGCCCCCCGCCCGCGGATAGGGGCGACCTCAAGTCTTCCACTGACGCCATCTCCCAGAAAACCCTACACAAAGACCTTGTCAATACTAGGGTGAGGACCCTTCATCCTTGTCCCCCACGGAGACCTCACAGTTATTTCTCCCTACAAGACCCCCTTTCAGGTATTCTTGCGCCTCCCCTCAAAATTGTCACCGCACATGGAGATTCAACAATTATCCGCGTCTAAAAGATCCCTCCAAAAACTATCCCCATTCAACGATCCTTTCTGCTACATATTGCGGTGATCTGATGAGAACCTCCCCATCACCCCCCACACCACGGAGACTCTAGGACATCCCTAGTCCAGGGGCTGAGACCCCACAGAGCGACTCTGACACACCCTCCGAGGACTCCTTCAGACATTCTGCCCATACTCCTGGGGGAGTTCAGGACCTCATTCAGGCGATAGCTTCCCCGCCCCCCCGCAAAAAAGTGCTTTCCCAAAGATCCCACGCAGAACACCCTTGTGTGACAGGGCTCTTTTGAGTCCCTCCCCAGATATTCCTGGCCCCTCCCCGGACGGGTACTCCACCCGCAGAGGAGTCCCCAGGAGATAATTCTTAGAGCCACCATCACACCCCCTCCCAGTAAGACCCCACCCCCACAGAAGCATCTCCGGGGCCCCAGTAACGACCACCCCCTCCCAGGACGACCTCGAGGCGCACCTCCTCCGCAGGAGAAGAGGGGAGAGTCCAGCAGAACTCTCCACAGAATGCTCGCGCCTCATCCCGCCCCACGGGTAGGTAGGGACGACCGCTCCCCTTCCCCCATTTCAAACGTGCCATTCCCGATTCTGGGCTGGGAGGATCCGGGTGCAGGCTCAGGGAGTCCGTTAAGAGGATCCTATGAATCCAACGAGCCCCTTCCCCAGCCACAATCTCGTTTGATTTCAGGGAAGCTATTATTTACATTTCATATAAAGGAAACTGAAATTGCATAGCAACAGAGGGGTAAGTAACTGAAACCCAGACATTCCAAGCACCGACACAAACCTCGCCAAACATAACTAGGGTACTGCTGAGCGCGGGGCATGAGCACAGGAAGTCATTTTTGCCCACAACCAAGATGGCCACAGAGAGGGCGGAAGTTCGTCACGTCCGGCCTGTGAGGCCTCTCCCCGGAGGTCTCTCTCTAGACGATGGTACGGGTCACGTGATGGGGGTGGGGTTGACGGCGCGTTCTCCGCTGGGCGGGAACCAGCGAGCGAGACCGAGAGGGGAGGGGGCTCTGCCTCCGGCCTTGGGGCGGAGGACTGACATGTCTCTTGAAGACCCGTTTTTTGTAGTCCGAGGGTGAGTGACAGCGATGGGGAAGGGCAGCCAGTACCTGGGTACTCGCCACAGCGTGCCAGGTGGTCTGTGCTTGGCCGTCAGCGTGCGCGGGTCAGGATAGATCGGTGGACGAGTGGGAGGGGTACGTACAGGGATGTGGAGGGTCCCCTTAATCCACTCGTTTGAGGGAGCAGCAGTTGGAGGCCCGCCTGCCCCCAGCCGTCCCCGGTGTTCCCCTGCCTGCAGCGAGGTGCAGAAGTCGGTGAACACGGCCCGCGGGCTGTACCAGCGCTGGTGTGAGCTCCTGCAGGAGGGCGCCGTGGTCGGACGTGAGGAGCTAGACTGGACGACCAATGAACTGCGGAATGGCCTGCGCAGCATCGAGTGGGACCTCGAGGACCTGGAAGAAACCATAGATATCCTGGGGTGTTGGAGGGTGTCCTGGGAGAGTTCATTGCGGTGGCAGGGGAAGCTGGGAGGCTGGACACCAGTGAAGGGTTGAGGGCTTTGAAGCAGAGGATGGGGTTGTATCTGGTTTTTGCCTTGACTTTTGACTCGTGACCTACGTATAGTGGAAGCCAACCCAGGCAAATTCAAGCTCCCAGCTGGGGACCTGCAGGAGAGAAAAGTGTTTGTGGAGCGGATGCGGGAGGCAGTTCAGGTGAGACAAAGTTCCAATAGGGTGAGGGTGGGGAGGTGAGAGTGTCTTTACTCTCTGATGCTGCCCTCATCCCCAGGAAATGAAGGACCATATGGTCAGCCCAGCAGCCATAGCCTTCCTGGAGAGGAATAATAGAGAGGTAAGGCATCTTGAACCAACATCCTTACCCGATCTTTCAGCATGTCTTTCCTTTGAATGCAATCCTGACCTCTCCATGTGTGTTTGCCTGTTTTCTGGGAATGAGTGTACGTCTGTCCATTCTGTGTCAGTGTCCATCCTTTCTTTGTGTTCTCCTGGCAGTCTACCTGCCTGCTTTCTGGGTGTGTACACTTGAGTGCTCACTGTGTGTATACTCCATTCTGCCTCTCCTGGGGGTCTATACTGGTTTCCTGGGGTGGCGTCTATATACTTGTTCTTTCTTTGCTCTGTGTTCCAGTTTATAACATACACGTTTCCAGCCTACTTTTTTCTCTGTGTATGCAGTTGACCTCTGTTTCCTGTCTGCTTTGTGCTTGCATACCATTTCTCTCTGTTGAGTTGCTTACCCATGTATATGCCTGCTTATTATGCCTTTTCCACCCTCCTTTCCATTCTGTGATGTGTGTCCATACTTTGCGTGTTGTGAAACTACCAGTCTCTCCCCATCACGTCATAAGACCACATGGGGTCTGGGAGGGTGGGGGTGCTGAGGCCCACACCAGCTTGGAGTCTTATAGTAGTGCCTCTGCGCCTTCCCAGTGTGCTACCTTGGGGATTAAAGTCCAAATTCTTAAGTACACCTAGTTCATTAATTTCCTCATTCCAACTTCAGGAAACAGAGATTATAGATCTCCCCATTTTACAGATGAGGAAACTGATGCACAGGGAGGTCAAGTGATGTGGCCTTAGGGTCACCTTGCTACTAAGTGGTGGGTGTGGGGAACCCAGGCCATCCCACTTCAGACTCCCTTACTGTCTAACCACCACCTAGGTTTGCCACAAACCTGTGTCTTACACTGTGGTGAGTGGGCGACCCTGCCTGAGCCTGTGGTCTGTATTCCCCCAGATGCTGACGGGCAAGCCGGCCACCCAGAAATCATCCAGTGACCTGCTGGATGCCAGCATGGTATCGGCCACTTCTCGCTACATTGAGGATCAGCAGGCCACACAGCAGGTTTGTGTGGGTGGTTGGGGGCCATGGGCTGGAGGAGTCTGTGGATAGCTCAGGGCTCCCTGTCAACAGCAGCTCCCTGCCTCCAATCTGCAGCTGATCATGGATCAACAGGACCAACAGCTGGAAATGGTGTCTGGGAGCATCCGAGTTCTGAAACACATGTCCGGCCGCGTTGGGGAGGAGCTGGATGAACAGGGCATGTGAGGCCAGGACCCCCAGTGTGGGATGGGAGCCTGAGGCTGGCCGCATAGGGGGAGCCTTTGGGAGCTGATGCCATCCTGGTCTTGGCAGCATGCTGGATGCCTTTGCTCATGAGATGGATCACACCCATTCCCGGATGGATGGGGTCCTCAGGAAGATGGCCAAAGTATCCCACATGACGAGCGGTGAGTCCCCTTGGGGAGGTGATTTGGGGGATGGGGGATACAGGGCATGGGTGGTGCTGCTCCCTCCCCCATGACTTCTGATCCTCTCACCCTCAGACCGCCGACAGTGGTGTGCCATTGCGGTTCTGCTGGGGGTGCTTCTCCTGGTTCTCATCCTGCTCTTCTCTCTTTGACCCTGGCCCTCCCCAGGGGACTGATCCCTTATGCTAGGGGAGCTGGAAGGGCCCTGCCCCCTGGGAGGAGGGGGTCATGCCTGGGAAGCTGTCCCAAGACTCATTTAGAGCCTATGGGACCCTCAGGGCCCTGGCCCAGAGCCCTTGCCACTGGTCTAGTCTCAAGTGCGCTTAGGAGGCGGTGGAGGTAGGGGGCCCTCAGGACACACCTTGCCCCATTTTTATTTCCATTGCCCCAAAGCCATTTATTTACCCCTGTGCCTTCTATATGTGCCAACTTGGAAATAAAACCCCAGTCTTTTTTATACATATTTGAATCATATGGTGTGTTGATTTGAAACTTGTGGGTGCCCTGAGTGGGAACTCCAATTGTAAGCCCCATTTGCACTCACTATGGCGAGGTGTGTGTGTGTGTGTGTGTGTGTGTGTGTGTGTGTGTGTGTATACACATGCACATGTTGCATGCTATTGATTTCAATGGTCATTTTGGGTGTAGAAAAGACTGTTCTAATTTCTTGGTTTTCATGATGTACAATTTTATTACCATTGAAAATTCCAAACCCTGATTCTTTCTTGAGTTTTTGAAGTGCAGTCTAATTACCTTCTGCTTGTTTTGTGGAGCTGTGGAGCTCAGCGGTCACTTCTGAAGGGCCTTTGAGTAATGCGGGGCTCCAATGCACACTGGTCCCTTGTTCCCTATGTGATGCATCACTCTAACAAGCATTTGTAGATTTAAGGGCTTTGCCACAGAGCCTTCCTTAATATGAAATTATTCCTATAAACTGGATAAACTTGTGCTGTGAACCTTTATCATTTTAATGTCTCCATCCCACACATTTAAGTAATCAGGCATGGGGACCATGCATTTCACTCACTCACATACACGTTGCAAAGTGCTGTGTGCCACAAAGGATGCCATTCTATTAGGAGATTGGTTAAAAATCTCAAAAAAGAACCAAATACATAGATTCCTTTTTTTATACAAAACCACTAAAGCTTTGGTGTTAGGTTACCTTGATCCATTCTATACTTAGTTCTAAGTTTTCCTGCAGTTAAAAGATGAGTTTGTGGGAATTGGATGGGGCAGTCACCCTAGGGTTTAGCTGACAATGCTGCTGGCCCTCAAAACCCCTACTTTCTTTCCACTGAAGCTGGACTTCAGGACTCCAAAGGGGCTAGTCTTACTGAAACACACCCGAGTCAACATGTACATTGTAGTATAGTTGACCTTCAACATGGGTTTGAATTGCATGGGTCCATTTATACATGGATTTATTTTCAGTAAATACTGTATTTTAATATTTTCTTTCCTCTGGTTTAAGAATACAGTATGAGACATGTAACATACAAAATGTGTTCAGGGGGTTCCCTGGTGGTCTAGTGGCTAGGTTTTGGCGTTCTCACTGCTGCGGCCTGGGTTCCCTTCCCCGTCAGTGAACCAACCAAAAAAAAAAGAAATGTGTTCAATTATTTGTAAGGCTTTCAGTCAGCTATAAGCTATTTAGTAGTTTTTGGGGCATCAAGTTATACAGATTTTTGACAGCATGGGTTACCTGTGTTGTTCAAGTTTCATCTGTACTAGTCATCTTCCCCATGGATGTGTAGTCATCTTAAGCACCTGGTTTGGGTAGAGATGTAGCCTCCTGTCTACCTCCCAGCAAAGATCTTTTATTGATGTGAAAGCATCTCTCACATAGGTAAATTAACCTTCCTGCATTGCTTGAAATGGTACCATCTCTGAATCAATGAGACAATAAGGCACAACCATGTCTTTCTCACTTGATAGAACCATTTGTGCTTTTGTATCCTCAGGACCAGTGCTCCAGGTATTGGCTGAATTTATACTTGTCATCTCCACTTTTGTGTTCCTTCTGATGTATGGGCAAGTTCACTCAGGATGGAGTGCAGGGTGTGTTCAGGACATGTTGCTGGGGCTGGGGGTGTCAGACTGTAGAAGAGCAGTAAGTGGCTGATGCCACCCATTTGATGGAGCTGCTGCCCTTTGAACTTTGGAGGGGTTCCCAAGCAGGATTTAGGGTTCACATGTGTGCAGAAGCTTTAGGGGGTGCTGTAAGTGGAAGCCATTGGGGCTTGGGCCTGAACCTCTGTCCCCATCTGAAAAGAACACACTGCTCCTCCCCTCACATGGGATGTGGCATTTAGCATTCCTTCCAAGCACATCCTGAGCCAGGATTCTGCTGCATTTGCTAATGTGAAGCACTGGGAAGTAGAGGTGTTGCTCTGTGGAAGGGTGAAGGGATCCCAATCTGAACTAAGCATCCCTTCCCAGTGCCCCCAACCCAGTGAACAGCATGCAGCAGGGCTGTTACAAAGGCGTTTAGTTTATTCTCATCATCAGTGTCACTGATGTTCTCATGTTCACATTTCCCAGTGCGCTCCTCTCCTTACAGTAGTTAATGTGCAATCTCACTTACGGGCCAGGGCAGTGGGGGCTTGGCCCGCAGTGGGGCTTGTGTTGGCACTCCACGCAGACACAGCGGGTGGCCTGTCCCGCAGGAATGAGGGGCGGCCAAGGGAGGTGGAGGGGGCCCCCACAGTCTTTTTTGCGTTGGTCAAGTGATTCTCCATTCGTGCTCCTTCCTGGCTGCCCGGGATGGGGGGGAGGGACCATGCAGCTCAGAGCAGGGCAGGGCAAGTGGGGGAGGAAAAGCAGCAGGCTGCCCCTGAGGGCAGGGCAGGGTGGGGCAGATGGGCACAGGGGTGGCTCCTGGGGTAAGGCACAACCCTGTCTTTGGCTCTCCTGGTGAGGAATTTCCTCCCCTGAACCCCTCCCCAGGCCAACACATACAGTCCCTGGAGCCAGGGGCACCTCCTGAGGTCCCTGAAACAAGGGGTCTCTGCCACCTAACCCAGTGCTGCAGGAGTGTGGAGGAAGGACAGGGGCAAGCCCTGCCTGAGGAGAAAAGCAGGGAAGGGCTGGGCAGGGGCCTGCCCAGGACAAAGGGTGGGGAGGGAGAGGACCCCAGTCCCAGGAGCTGGCCCCTGCTAAGGCCTAGAAGGGGGGAGCGCCTGGGGACTCCTGCTTCCTTTTGGGGGCTGGCTGGAGCCCCAACCTACCCCTCGGTGGCCCAAGGGCCCACCAAGTGACCAGGATATTGTGCTTTGGGATGATGCTGGGGTAGGGTGTCAAGGCCAGGGCGAGGGAGCAGGGGAGGTGCGACTAAGGTGCTTGTGCTTTAGCTGAGGGTGTCAACTCCCCCCCACCTCCATACACTTGCCTCCCCTGACTCAAGCCAGAAAGAGGAGTGCCAGGACCCCAGCCAGACCCAACACCACCCCACCCCAAAACAAGCAGATGCCAGAGGTTCCCTCTCCCCACAGGCTGGTGGGGCTTGCTGGGTCTGGGGAGGCCTCCAAGTCATGTTCCAAGGATCCACTCACTGGGCAGCCCTGACACACCTCTGGCAACCTCCGACTCTGGAAGCAATGGGCCAGCAGACTTGGGGAGGAGACCAGAGGCGGGGAGGACAAGGGCCAGAGACAAAAAATAAATGTCAAATGACATCGAGCATGGGGGCATGGGGATTAAAAAAAAAGAACTCTTCGGTTCACATGTGAAACTCAAAAACCCAAAACCACTCGCAATGGGCGAGGCTAAAAAGAGAGGAATGGTTAGAGAGAAAAACCTGCAAACAACTGCTAACAATGGAGTGGGCCCTGCCCTGTCCTCAGGAGCTGGGCTCAGCCAACAGGCCAAGACAAGGGATACCCTTCAAATGTAGCCCTGTGGGGGGAGCTGGCCAGACCCACAGGAGTCCCAGCAGTGGCTAGGCCTGGGGCCCCACCTCAGAAACACACATCCACATTCCATACCCATGCACACAATCAGCCTGCCCCCCGCCACCCATACCCCATACTGCCTTCCATTGGCTCCCAGGGACTGAAAGGGACATCACAGTCCCACTGGTTTGAAAAATAAAAGGAATATTATACTTCAATATTTCATTAGCTAAAAAAATGTTTTAAAAAGTATGTACAGGGGGTGGGGGCTGGGAGCCCTGCTGTGGGGTCGGGTGGGGATGGGGGAGGGAGGGAAAGGCAGCAGCCCCCCCAGCCTGCTCCCCTGGGTTCCAACCCTGGTCCCACTGTCTCTCCTATCTTTATTTAAAAAGCAAAATTTCTACTCACATGCGCACACACGCACACATTTCTATAAGCCCCGGAAACCTCTCCTCCCATCCTCAGAGCCCTTGGTCTGCACTCCTAACTTAGGACCTGCCCCTCTCAGGCCCCAGGGCACTGACTGGGGCAAGAGAAGCTGAGCACAGGGTAGGGGAGAGAGAAGGGCACAAGGGCACCAGGCCACCAAGGCCTGCCACCTGTCAGTCGTGGGATTTCTCTGAGCCTCAGTTTTCCTCAGCTGTCATAAGGGCAGCCCCCATGGCCTTGCCTACCCCAGCCCCAGGTATAGGGACAGACCAGAGAGACAGGAAGGCGCTTTTAGAAAAGTGGAAGCACTGGGAGGTGGTGGCAGGAGGGGTCCTGAGCACCCTGGGGCCCCTGCAAGTCCCAAGGGGCTGCAGTGAGGGTCGGAGCAGAAGACTGCCCCCAGGCCAGCCCCTCCCCTGCCAGCCTGGTTGAGAGGGGAGATGCGGAGACAATTGCTAGGGGTTAGGAGAGGGGAAGCAAGTGCTCCCCAACTATGCACAAGTGTGTGCAGAGAGAGAAGGCCACGCAGAGCTCACACCACTGCCAATCTCTCCCAGCCCACTTGAACTGGGGTCAGGGGTGGAAGAGGGGAGGCTGAGGGGCTGAGAGCATGCAGTGCCCCCCTCCCCCACCACAGGACCTAGGGAGGGGACAGACAGTAGCTTGTGACCAAGATGGCAGAGGTGTGTGTGTGTGTGTGTGTGTGTGTGTGTGTGTGAGAGAGAGAGAGAGAGAGAGAGAGAGAGAGAGAGAGAGAGAGTGTGAGTGACAAGAAGGGGAGTGTGATGGCCCCAAGGAAGGCCTGGTGAGGGTTATTGGAGGGCCTCAGCTGAGGGGCCAGCCTCGCCATCGTGGCTAGCCGTTTCGAAGCCGTGCTCCACGCCCATCATGTCTGGCTCCAGCTTGCCTGTGTCGCTGATGAAGGTGGTGTAGGTGTCACCCTCAGGCAGCTTCACCTTGGGGACCCAGCTCTTTCGCACGACGCGGCGGGCATTGGTGCACATGTCGGCCGCAATGGCATTCATCTCACTCTCCTTAAAGTTTGGGGCAAAGTTCTGGCAGTAGTCTGTATAAGCAGAGCAGATGGCTCAGGTCCAGTGTGGCCCTGCCTCCCCAACCTCCCAACAGGACACCCCTTGGAGATGAAAGAATGGAGGCTTTGGAGACGGCACGTTAAACCACACCAGTCAGCCCCATGTCTGACTGAGCTTGGCCATATATGGGGAATGTGTGGGTTTGATGGAGTGGCCCAGTTTTCTTGAAAATGTGGATCATTTGCCAGAACTTAGGAATGGGAGATTCCACATGGAAACCTAGAGTACCTTCCTGACAACTGGCTGGGGCCTGGCTGCTTCATAACTCCTGTGACCATCTTGAGTTTGATGACTCCTCCACCACATCTGAGAAAGGCTTCCCACAGTGCCCTGCCCAATGCCCCAACTAGGAAAAACTCTGTAACCGATCACAGCCCTCTTTCCAACAAGCCTAGATTGAATCTCAGAATCCTTCTTAACACCAAACAGTACCCATGTGTGGGGCCAGAGAAATGGACCATCTGCTCACTCTAAGCCCCACCCTAACCTGCCTCCAGAAGGCCGGACACTCACACTTGACAGCATGGAGGACACGACTGTCCAGCGGTTTGCGTCTGGGGTCGTTGGTGGAAGAGCGGATGCCAGTGCCACAGCTGTTGGCCAGCGTATTCCTGGGGGGAGGGGGAGAGGGCGGTTGTCGGAGAGAGGAGTCAGGTCCCCTGTGGTGGAGGGTGGCAGGAAGCATCACCCCTCACTCTCTGGGATCTAGCAAGAGCCTCACCGATCAAAGAAGGAGGCCAGGAGGCGCCGCAGCAGGACCTTGTGCCGTGTGCCCGCACTGACGTGGCAGTTCATGAGCTGTGCCCTTGTGATGTACACATTGGTGCCTGGAGTGGGGAGATGGAGAGTGGCTGGGGCTCCAAAATGCCAAGTTCCCACAGGGCTAGGTCCACTTCTCAGAGCCCCCAGAGCCCCTCCCCAACAGCTCACCCCAGGGCAGCCTTGTTAGCACTTTAGGGAAGGACAGAGATGGTGGCGCTACCATCCACAGGGCACCTGCATTATGCTGGGCCCACCTTGTACACGTGCAGCTTTTGCCCACACAACCAGCTAGGCATCAGCAAGAATAGGCAACTGAGGCTTGTACTCAGGTATCCTGGGGGCCAAATTCTTAACCACTGTGCTGTTAATGGTCATACCACTCAGCTACCTCCCTGTGGCCAACAATGCTAGCCAAAGCTCACCTGTCTCCAGGGTGGAAACCTAGAGGCCAGTCTTTGATGTGTATCAGTGCCGAGGGGTGTCAGCTGCCATACGACACGGCCAGGGGGTGGAAGGACTATGTTGGACCCTGATGCTGTGCCAATCAGGGCACCAAGGCCCAGGGTAGAGGGGAGAGGGGGATTTGGGAAGGAAGTGAGGCCGGCCCACCTGTCACCAGCTCCAGCTTCTCGGAGGGGTCACCCTCGTCATAGAGCTTGGGGTGGCAGCGGTTACCAATCTGGTTGATGAGCTCAGCTGGGAGAGATGCCAGGTCTTGTCGCACCCGGATGCGATTCCGGGACTCGGGGGTCACCGGTTCCGGGAGGGCCTCCACCTTCTCAGCTATGGAGAAGAGGGGTGTGTGTCAGGGGTGGCAGTGCCAGGGATGAGGGGGGGAGGCAGGGTAGAAGGTAGGGTGTGGGGTGGGTGCCTCACCGCTCTGGCCAACGTTCATCATGCTGTACATGGTATACATGTTGCAGATCTGCCGGTACTGCTCATCTGTGCCTTCCTCGCCTGCATCCTCCTCCTCATCCTCCTCGTTGTGGTAGGAGCCAGGGCTGTCGCTGGTATAGGCACTTGAGGTGCCTGGGCTGGTCCGCTCCGATGTGCTGGGTCCACTCACCACATTTCCTGCTGCTGCTGCCGCCGCTGCCACCAGGGCCTGCTGGGGCGGCCGGTTGGCGGCCAGATCCAGCGTGGAGAACCTGGCCATCTTGCGGCTGCCATTGCTACCACTGCCAACGCTGCCCCCAGCCTCCTTCTGGCTGCTGTCCCACAGCCGCTTGGCTACTGGTGTGCACTGCACAGAGTCCGACTCCTGCTGCTCTGTCTTGACACGAGACACGAGGGGCAGGGGGGTGCTGCAGGCCGTCCAGCTTGATGTCTGCGCCACAGGACTCTGGGGCTCAGATGATGGTGCCTCCTCGGCATGTAGCCCCTGGGAGTCGCAGCTGGGGGAGCTCACCTTGAGGAAGAACTCAGTGCCCTTCTCCATGATCTCTTGGATCTGTAGGAAGCCGGCTGTGTACATGAGCAGGAACTGGTCCCCCATGTTCATGCTCAGCCGGCCTGTGTAGCAGAAGCTGAGGATCTGCTGGAAGGACTGGGGCTGCACGGCTGCTGGCAGCTCTACCACGGCACTCCGGCTGCTGTTGAACAGGTCCCGGAAGTAGGAGCTGCTGGCAGCCAACACAGCCCGGTGGGCCTTGAAGGCATGGCCCTTGACCACCACTGACACATCACAGTACAGGCCCTGAAGTCGCTGCTCGTTCAGGCACTCCAGAATGCTGTTGCCAAAGTTTGGGATCTCCATCTGCAGGGTCTGGGCCATGGCTGTAGCTGTGTGGGGGATAGGGGGAGACAGACAGAGGGATAGGTCAGCTGGCCTGCTCAGCCTTGCTCTCATGGATATCTACATGGTGGATTTGCTGGAGTCATAAGAATCACAGGAGCCACCCACTCCTTTGTCCCTTTAGGACAGACTGCCAAACCAGCCACACCAGCTATAGGCCAGGGTGGCCACACGCTGTCCCTTATAAACAAGCAGGCAAACTTATACATGTGTTTAAATATGAAAAAAATGAATACAGTAAGTGCCCGTGAGCTTTATGTATCACTCCATGCATAGGGTAATTCTGAAGGGCACTGGCATGGAAACTCCCAGAGGGCAGAGTCATCCAATTTTTCCCTTGGTGTCTGCAGTACTAAGCACATGACCCTCAACGACTGTTTGCTGAAATGACTGAATGACCACTCAAAAAACCCTGAAATTGCATAAGAACACCACTAGTCATCAGGGAAATATAAATCCAAACCACAATGAGACACCATTTCATACCCATTAGGCTGGCTAGAAGAAAAAAAGACGTGTAAGTGCTGATGAGGATGGGAAACTGGAACCCTCCTACACTGCTGGTGAACACAAAATGATGCAGCTGCTGTGGAAAAACATCTTGTGGGTCCTCAAGTGGTTAAACATGCAGTTGCCATATGGCCAAGCAATTCCATTCCTTACAATTACACCTAAGTGAAATGAAAACACATCTACAGAAAAACCTGTACATAAACGCACACAGCAGCACGAGTCACAACTGCCAAAATGTGCAAACAACCCAAATGTCCATCAAGTAATGATGGATAAACAAAACGGGCTCCATCCATACAGTGGAATATTACTCAGCCTTAAAAATGAACCAGTACATGCCACAACTTAGATGAACCTTGAAAACATATGCTGAATGCAAGAAGCCAGACAAAAGGACCACATATTATATGATCCCATTTATAACTGTCCAGAACAGGCACATTCCTAGAGACAGAAAGCAGATCTGTCATTGCCACTGCTGGAAGCACTGGGGGAGGTGCGAGCAAAAGGATGCACGGTGTTATATTGTGGCTTATAAGAAATATATATTTGGTCATTATCAAACATATTTGGTCTTTGTCCACAATTCCTGGCTCACAGATCCAGGAACTCTTGGAATTGCCTAAGTGATGAGAGTGACAAAGGCCTTTTGTTATGTTACGGAGGTGACTTTTGGAAGCACCTAAGGATGGGAGGTGGCTGCTAATGAACCCAACCATGTGAATAGAGTAGAACTTTCAGTGCCCCCACCTATGGGGAGGGGAGAGGTACTGGAGGCTGAATCATTTGCCAATGGCCAGCGATTTACTCAGTCAGCCTATGTAATTAATAAGTCTCCATAGCAACCCAAGAAGAGGGCATGGAAGTTGGGCCTCCCTCCCCACATACCAGGTCCTCTGCATCTCTTCCATCTGGCTGTTCCTGAGTTATATTCTTTTATAATAAACCAGTGATCTAGTTAAGCAGCATGTTTTGAGTTCTGTGAGCAGCTCTAGCAAATTAATCGATCCTGAAGAGGTGGTTGTGGGAACCTCTGATTTACAGCCAGTAAATCAGAAGCACAGATGACAACCTAGACTTGTAATGGGCATTCTGAGTTGGAGGGGGTCACTGGAACCTCTGATCTGTGGCCAGTTGTCAAAAGCACAGGTAACCGGGGCTTGCATCTGACATCTGAAGTGCAAGTATGTATCCGGGTGGGAGAAGGGGCAGTTTTATAGGACTGAGCCCTTAACCTGTGGACTTTGAAGCTATCTCCAGGTAATATCAGAATTGAATTGAATTCTCAGACACTCTCTTGGTGTCGGAAAACTGTTTTTTGGTATGGGGGTACCACCCCTCATGTGGAATTAGATCTAGGAACCCAATTTACAGGGTTTCTTCTTGATATAATGAAAAATGTTCTAATATGTGGTGATGGATTCACACCTGACTATATTAAAAACCAATAAACTGTACACTTTGAACAGTATGTGTAGTTCACTGCACAAAGCTTTTGGGCAGAACTGGGGATGTGACCCCAGGTACATTCTAGGGTCTTTGGAATTTTGTACCTGGTGATTGTACTGCCTATTTACAAAAATAAACATTTTAAAATAAATGTGGGCTTCTGAGCCACTTTCTTTGCTTGAGCCCTACCTCCTACCTCTTTGTAGTGTACTTTCTCCTCAATAAACTTTTTGTTTCACCACTTAAAAAAAAAAAGTGAAATCATATCACATATAGTTACATATAGTTACGTATCCCAAAGTGCTGGCGGGGTGGATGGGAAAGAAATGCAAATTTAAGGAACTGCATGTGATCCTGCAGAGGGAGATCCACCCACTATCCTGACCTGGGGGGAGACCACCTGGGTGGCCCAGGACCTCTCAAAAGTGTACTTCTGCATCAGAGCCTATTCCATCAGTATACATTCCAACCCAGGTAAACTGGTGGGGTGGAAGGCATGTTCAATAGTCTAGGGACAATCATAAAAAGGCTCTGAAGGATAATGTGGCTTTACAAGTGGCCTCAGTGGTGAAAGTATATCCCCTGCAATCCTATAGGGTTGAAAGGGCAGTGGTTCTGAATGGGCAGCGTAAGGGTGAGAAGAGAGGCCTGAACAGAGTTAAGCTTGTGAGAAATGACAAAAGAATGCATGCAAAGGCCCATGGACAGGAATTACTAGAGCCCCTGGCTGGTCTTCCCTCATTTCCATGTTAGCTTTCATGCATCTTTCCCAGTTTTCAATCATTAGCGAGTTCATTCTCAGTTGCCTCCATGGGCTGAGCAATGGAACACAGTGGAGCCTTGGGCCCTAGTTGGTTAACACTGGGTTCATTCCAAAAGGCTGCTTGGAGGAACAAAAGCAGCCACATGCCCTTGGGCTCACAGGTGCAGTTTGGGCAGTGTGGGTCCAGGCTCCAGAAGTAACTGATGCCTAGGATCAGGAGCTCCAAACCTCTACTTTACATTTTGGAAATAAGACACTGATAAGGCCAACCCGATTCTGTACACTCAATCTGGACTCACTGAGCTGTTCCATGTGGCAGGGCTGGAGGGAGATGCAGGTCCTGCCCCCAACACACAGGCTACCAAAGGAAGGGCCTACAGGTGACCTGCATGAGCTCCCTGAATCCTCTTAGCAAACCTCCGGGTGGATTTCATACTACCAATATGCAGCTGGGAAAACTGAGGCTATGTGGAATTTAACAACTGTTCTGACGTAACTGGAGAGAGTAAGTCGTAGGGACAGGTTTCAAACCAAGATCTGTTTGGGCACTGACACTCAAGATTTCCTTGGCTGTGCCCTTCTCCTCTTTGTCATCAAAATCACTCTCACCAGCAAGAAACATTTAGGGCAATCAGAGTGGGGAGGCAGAAACAAGAATTCCATTACAAGGCAGTACATACCATCCAGAAGCTCAAACTCAGAGCTGGACAGGCCAGGAGCTGGCCCTCTGTGTGATGAGGTAGGAGAAACTAGGTACCAAGTGGAGGCAAAGGACAGAGCCCAAAGAAACCTATCCAGGGGACTGGCAGTCCTGACCCACCTTCTCAGGCTGCCAAACAGTACTGGAACCCAAGTGATCAGGGTCAAAATGGTTAAGAGAGAGGCTGGCACCAACCCCTGGAGGGGTGTTCCAGACCCTCAGCTTGGAAGGCTTATACCACAAGAGGGAGGACCAAAGTAGGACAAGCATGCTACAGAGCCAGAGCCCACCCCCCTAGACCTGGGTTCTGATGCCAACCTGCCACTTCCTAGCTATGTGGCTTCAGGCCAGCCCCTTACCTCTCTGTGCCTCTTTGTTCATCCATAAAACAGGGATGCATGCATCCAACCCACCCAATGAATTGCAAGTTGCTGGGCACACAACCCTGAAGATTCTCACAAAGCTCATTGTTTAGTGGGGAGACACAGGGAGCAAATTAGTTACTTTGGGTTGAGTGTCATCGAGCAGCCAACTTTGGGGGCAAAGCAAATACACACAAAGAAAGTCAGTAAGTCTTGGGCAGGAAGGAGCCCAGTGTGACTGGAAGACAGCACTGGGGGAAAGGGCTGCTGGGAAGGGTGTGACCCTGGCCTGGTGAGGACAAATATCTGAGAGTGAGTAGTGCTTCAGAAGCTCAGAGAAAGAGTCAGGCCCAGCCTGGTTCTGGAGAATTCCCAGCAGCAGTGTGGAGACCGGAACACACTGAGGGTTGGGTGGGGATAAAGATGGAGGTGGCAGGGCGGGAGAGAGGATGGTCAGACTTAGGAGTGAGCAACTGTGGGGAGGGAAGAAAGCAAAGGAGGGGAGGTCAGGGCAGTCTCTAGTACAGGAGACACTAAAAGAGAAGCAGTTTCTGCATGGGGTAGGGGACACAGGTGCTCTCATGTTCCACACTGCAGTGGGCATCAGCCTGGACAGGGAGCCACCCATGCTGTCACTAGATGCCTTAGAGTCAGGGGGCAGAGTTTTAAGAGTCGTATGTAGTTTCTCCTACAAGACTGTCTACCCACGAGGCAGGCATTCTGGACAGACTTATTCATAATCAGCAACTCAGAACAGAGGCAGAGGCTCAATAAATATTTGTAAATGTGTTAAATAGCTCAGAGGGAGGTGAACACACAGCACCAAAGCAGGAATGGATAAGTCCAGTTTGGGATGGGGCAGGTGGTGGGGATCTTGCGCAGGGAGAGAGGGGGTGCAGATATCAGTGCTTCTGGGGATATTCTGAGGGGTCCCCTAACTGCACTCGGTGTGTCAGGCACCAGTGCAAGCAGTCTTTGAAGGCTACCCTTCAATGTGGGTGCTAAGACTACCCCACTTTATGGATGAGGACAACAGCTCCACATTGCCCTCAGCCTAGGCAGCCGGACTTCAGGCCTGAACCCCTTCCTGGGAACTGATGCACATCAGCAATTGGGCCATTGATGGAAGAGATACAGGGAGGGGGGGGATCCTGAGGGTGAAAGCCAATCTGAATCTAACATTCAGGCTGGGACCCCCACACCTTGTGAACCCCAGCCTCAGAGTCTAGTACTCAGGGCTTTGAAGCTTTTGATTAATAATAGGGGGAGGGGCACACACATGGGGTGACAATTAGTGTAAATGCCTCAACCAATCACGCGGCTAGGCAGGTCTGTAAGCTGCAGAGACTGGGTACAGTCTTGCTGCCCCTAAAAGGAACTGGGGGGGGGGGGCTTAAAGGGATTTGAGACCACAGTGAGGGTATACAGGGGACCCCAGAGACAAGGCTCAGAAAGAACCACGATCAGTGTGTGGCCCTGTGTGAAGCCCCTTACCTACACTACCTAGCACCGTGAGAGAGGGGCCATGGAGCTAGGATGGGCTCCTAGAATAAACAGGTCTAAAGCATCTGGTACCTGGCTGGAAAATGGTGGGATGAAGCCAAGGGTTATAGTTGGTAAACCACCCAACGATTCTGTCCCGGCCAAGGTGAGCCCCTCACTCCCACCTATCTTAGGCCTCAGGCACACTGCACAGCTCTTCACTGGCCAGGCCTTTGGCCAAGCGGGGCACTCTGCATGGAGTACCCTTCTCCTTCCATTGCCCATATCTTTCTCCTCCATCCTCAGCTACACCCCCACTCTGAGAAGTCTCTAGCCTGGAGAGGATACCCCTCTTCTTCTACATCTTCCACCCCCAATCCCGTATGCTCACCTCTGAGAACACAAAATTCCACTTGACTATAAACTCAAGGGCAGAAAACTGTATTTGGATCCTCTCTCCTCACAACTTAGCATGTCAGACTGTCCATCTTCTGGGGTTCCCAGATGCCCCTGGATGGGAGGGGCAGCCCCCAGCCAAACACAGGGCCAAGGGGACCCTCCACATCTGAGCCCATTGCTAGCTAGTCCTGGCCCGAGATGCGAGCAGTTCTCCCAGAGAGACATGAGGCCAAGGCATGCAGTTTCCATGCCTTCCCAACGCTCAACAAATATTTGTCAAGCACCTGCCTGGGCCAGGAAGTACCCAGGAGCCTGGGGCTGGCCTCGACCAAGACAAGACTCTGCCTCTGGGAGCATGGTATCAGACAATCAATGTGCTGCAGGCAGGGGATTTGTAAGGGCTGTATCTTACCCTCAGGCATGGGAAGGCATGAAGAGCCCTGAAGGAGAAGCAGGCATGGTCTTTCAAGAAAGTGAAGGTGAAGCTTGCTGGGCTCAGTCCCTGGTCTCCTTCTCTCCTTTGGGGGATGATACCCAGTCTCGGGGCTCTGCTATGGATAGAATTGGTGTCTCTCCCCTACCCTAGTCCCCAAAGTACCTGTCTGTTATGTGGAGACAGGATCTGTAGGAGGAAATTAAGGTTAAATGAGGTCACAAGGGGGGCCCTAATTCAACAGGACTGATGTCTCTATAAGAACAGAAAGAACTCTCTCACTCTAAGTACACACATGGAAAAAAGGCCATGAGGACACCAGGACCCAACCAGAACCTGACCATGCTGGG
The DNA here is from genome assembly GCA_004026885.1 of Lyroderma lyra. Lineage (NCBI taxonomy): Eukaryota > Metazoa > Chordata > Mammalia > Chiroptera > Megadermatidae > Lyroderma > Lyroderma lyra. The sequence continues at coordinate 152,108 of PVJL010003034.1, read as the reverse complement.
ATCTTGGACTTCTAGCCCCCATAACTATGAAAAAATAGCCAGCTGTTGTTTTAAGTCTCCTCGTCTATGGTATTTTGTTATAGCAGCCTGAGCTGTGACAGGCTTGAAACATCATCTACTCATCCACAACTCTGCCATGGAGCCCCTGATGCCAACTCATTGTGTCCACAACTGAGTTCCCATCCCCCTAAGTCTGCTCTGGCTGTAACTCTCACCAGGAAGTTTCACATTCAGGTCAAGACCCTCAGTTTCATCTCAGACACTTTCAAAGGCAGTTTTCACCACCAGGGCCTCTACAATGCATATTGGGGCCCTGTGTGGTAGGGCCCCGCCTGCTCTCAAGCCTTCTAGAAGGCTGTCCCCAAGATGACCACAGCTCTTCACACTCTCCTAGTCACCAGTCTCAATTTTCTAAAGACAAAGCCTCTCTCCCAAACCCAATTACTTTGGTTTCTTCTCCTGCCTGGTTTTTCCTCCTTGGCACTTCCCACCATCTAGCAAACAAGATGTGTCCTTGGCTTTGTTGTCAGCTCCACCAGGGCAGGGTGTTGGCCTGTCTGGTTCACTCTGCTGTGTCCCCTGGCCCTAGGAGTGGCTCAGGGGCCAGGTACACAGTAGGTGCTCGACAGTTGTTTGTGGAATGAATGGAATGGAGAACTACTTCCATTACTTCCAACCTAATTCCCTTTCTTGTTCCACATTAATGGAACTAAATCAGCAAAAGGGTAGGTCTCTGAGACTGGGTAGGGGTGCTGGGTACACCACTGAGGGGGCTGCTGGGACCAGTGTGGAAGGTGCTGTGCAGATAGGCACCCTCCTCTGAGGGCTGCGCCAGGTGGGGAGTTAGCAGTCAGGGCCACTTGGGGCTCAATGTATCAGTATGTGAACACTTAACTGCTCATGCTGCTGCCAGATGAGGCTGGGGTACAGACAAGCAGGTCAGGCTGGGTGGGATATGGCAGGCTTGAAAGGGAACCACTTGTGTGGCAGGGCGATTCCTAGGAGTGGAAACTGCCAGCTCTTTGGGAAGGGAGCTCTGAATTCCCCAAACAACAGAAGCTAGGGGGACTGGTCTGTGCCTCACCAGGGAATGTTGAAGGCCCTGCCGTTCCAGCTGACTTTCCTGGGAAGATGTGAGCCGCCCGTTAACCAGATGTGAACCAGTTAAAGGGAAACAAAACGAGTCTAAGAACCCTAAAGCCCCAAGCCATGGGACACTCTGTAGGGAACAAATTGGAAGGCAGCTCAGGCAAATGTCTGCTAGTAAATAACAAAGTGCTATCTTGGTACAGTAGACTATTTGTTAACTGGAACTCAAGCAACCAACAAAATCTCAAGCAATCAGAAAAATGTACATTTATCTGGCATTTACCAACCCCCATGGGTGCTGCTTAACTAAGAATCTACTGTATATAGATCCTATTGTTGGATCTATATACAGTAGATTCTTAGTTAAGCAGCACCCATGGGGGTTGGTAAATCCTATCTGTATTACTTAAGTATGTACACATTTAACTTGCTTTCTTTTTCTCCTGAAAAACTGCCACTAAATTAGGGTGAAGGACAGGATTGGCCATAGTAGCTGACATCCACATTGTCCCTACTGTGCACCAGTGCCCAGCAAGAGCTCAGAGGGGGCACTTCTGAATTATTCCTCACACCAGTCTTCAGTTTTCCCACCATTAAAAGATGAGAGCAAGGCCCAGGATTACACAGAGGCCGCCCAACTCCTGTCTGAGAAATCAGGAGACTTCCTGACCAGCTGGCCAAGGCTGCCTGTGCTGAGCTCGCCCTCTGCATGGTTCTGCTGTTCCTCACAGCAGGCAGCTGCTATGACTGGACCGATTTCATGGATGGAAAACTAGGGCTCAGAGAAGCCAGAGCAGGGAAGGTAAGTCAGGACAGGCCAAGGATAGAGCCAAGGCTGTTCATCCTTGCCAGGTATGTCCTCTGAAGAAATGGGGTCTGCTGCTTGTCAGGGAGGCTCCCACCACAGGGTCTTGAGTGCCCTCTGAAAGCCAGGTAGGGTGCTGTTGTTTCTGCTTCCCTGGGGAAGGCTGCCTCCCTTCACCCAGCCTCCCTCAGCTCTTCTCCACTCAATTCTTCCCATCTCTGCTACCTACCTCCAGGGATGAGCCGTCCAGCCTTCTGCCTCTCCTTCCTTCCTCCTCCCACTCTCTCCTGGCAGCCCTGGGCAATCTAGCCTCTGCTTGCAGCAATTCCAGGAGAACCCAGCAGCAGTCCAGCCCCTCTTTCACTATGACCACAAGCTCTCCTTTCTGAGTTATATGCAACTCCTTGGGTGCATTCACACCCAAAGGACACATGGGCAATGGCTATGCAAAGGGCCTGAGGTGACACTGCTGCAACTAACAAAAAGAAGGCTGGTGGGGCTGAGGGCAGGTAGATACTGGGATGGGGCTTGTAGTAATGTGCCTGGACACCACCATACAAGGCTTGGTAGGGCATAAAAATTGGAGTTTTATTATTTTACTAGGCTCAAACATCTCTTACAGAACTTCCTGCTTGTAATTTTACTTCCCTGCCTCTTTGCTCCCAGGAACATTTACCTATCATAGCGCTCACCCTATCAATCTTCCCAACTATAAAATGGGCCAATAGCAGCAGCTCCCTCACAAGGCTGTTTTCAAGGATTAAACCACCAAGTAACCTAGTAGATCAGAGCCCACATGCCATCAATACCCAGCAATGCCAGGTATTATTAGCTGTGCCCCATTCTGTCCGCCCCCTGGCCCTCAAAAGACTGTAAACTACCTGACAGCAATGGAGACATCTTGCACCTGTTACTATCTCTCTTACCTTATGATATTAGGTAGTACTTAATGAAAGCTCACCTGGTGCCTTCACAGCATCACCTGATAATACCCAGACATGAACATCTCATAATCCTCACTATAACCACGTAGTTGGGAGGATGGTTCCTTGTGGTGGGGGCTGCGCCCTGTACACTATATGATGCTGAGCAGGACACTCCGCACCCACTAGAAGCCAGTAGCACCACTGGCCCAGCTGTGACAACCAAAAATGCCATCATCATACATTTCCCAAGTGTCCCCTGAGGGGGTAGATCCCAGGGTGAGAACCACCATGGTACAGGCATGCCTGCTTGTCCCCACTTATCAGATGAGGAAACAGAAGATGGGAGGTCAAGATCTTGCCCAAGGGTCTTATGGCTGAGCAGGTATTAATCAGGGGAATGTGACTCTCTCCACTACAGGGTTACCTCACACCCTTGCTTAAGTCACAAAATAAAATCACAGTTCTCACAGATGGCCTGCGGGTGACCTTCACCAAGGAGGCAGCACAGGAAAGACGGGACAATGACCACAACCCTTGCAGGGAGTTGGCACCCTAGTGAAATATAACTGTCCCAAGGGTCCCTTTATTTATTGCACTTGCTCCCCAAGACTATTATGCCTTTCTCTGGCACCCTAGGTCTGTGCACCATAAGTCCTCATGAAAAGCAGTTAGTCATTAAGAGTGCCTTCTTCTCCAGCTCCAGGTGCAAGCTTGGACTCACTGCTCTCTTCTTTGTCATCTACACACCATGACCAAATCCGACCAGTCTCCACTCCATTCCAATTATGTGATTAGAAGTAGCCACTCCTGTCCTCAGTACCCAGCCCAGAGCCCAGCCTCGACTCAGGAGGCCTCAGCTCAACCAGGCAGGGAAAAGGCCTCTTTACATGGGGTGGCTGACCCAGTTCCTACCCCTCCCAGAACCAGGAGGCCAGCCAGAGAGGGGAGGAGGCCAGGGCCCATTTGGAGGGCAGTTCTAGGAACTATGGGGAGATTGGGAGAAGGAAGGGAACATGGGTGACAACCCATCATTAAACCATGTCTGGCTGATACTTGACCCAGCAGTCTGTAGCTCCTGTCTCAGGTGCTGAGGCTCCCAAATCAATGTTACCAGGACACACTGGATAACAGCCTTACCATCAGTTCAGAGAAAAACAACAACAACAACAAAAACTAGAGCGGTCTGACCAAAGTGGGGAAAAGACTAACTGGGCAAGCAAAACAAAATTCAGCTCTGGAGCCTGGCCCCATCCTCATAACTGCTTCCCCTTGCCAGCCCACAGCTCTGTCATCCCTGACCTCCTGGTTCCCAGATGGGGAATCAGGATGAGGTATGACCAGGCCTTTGAGAAAGAAGCATCCACTGCTCCAGCCTCCTAGGACACTAGGAAAACAGTCTGTTTGAAAGGGTACTGACCCATCCCTTGGGATGGCAAGAGAAAAGAGAATTCCTGCTAAGGAATCCGGAAGATATAGAAGCTCCTCCAGTCAAGATTGGGGTATTGTGGATTCGGGCTAAGGGTCAAACCCAGTCGGCCAGTGTCTAGTCATGTGACCTGGGACAAGCCACTCCAAGCCTCAGCTTCTATACCACGGAGAAGGACTAAGCTGACCTGATGGTAGTGAGCAATCAATGAGTTCATCTGACCAGCAAACTCAGCATGGGGCCTGGCCCAGTACACCACCCTAATAGCAGAGCTCCGGGGCCAGTAGCCCCAAGGGCCCTGGTCTGCCCTGCCCCTATCATAAGCCTCCAAGACACAACAGCAAAGCTTTACATGTTCACCTCCTAGTTCTTCACCTCCAGGGAACTGGTGCCTGGGACACCAGAGTAGATGGTGGCTGCGAGGTTCCATCCTCTAGGTTTGAGCCTCAAGGCTCTAGTCACAAAAAAAGGGGAAAGAATCTAGGACCCTAATACTCAGGTAATGGCGGTTGCACTGCCCCTCTGCCCATAGATATATAGGCTGAAGGTGTGCAAGGGCCACCCCCGCGGCAAACAAGATGCCCGAGCTAGGTGTTCCAGACTATTTCCCAAGCTGCCCACACAAACGCCCACCTGGCTAGCCAGCGCCCTGGAACAGCAGGCAGAGGCTTGCCCAAAGGGTAAGATGGGGACTCAGAGCCTGAAGGGAGTAAGGTTTGGGAAAGAGGAAAGCCCCCAGGATTGGCCCAGAGCTAACATCTGGGAGAGAAAGCGGGGGGGTGGGGGGTGGGGTGGGGCCCACATCTTGGCACGTGCCTTTTACTCAACACTACTTTCTTGGGACCAGTCCCGCACATCCCCACTAGCCTTGCTCAAAGACTCTGCCTCCCCCCACTCCCAAAGCTCCTACGGTAGTTCAACTTACCTGATCTCCCGGTATCTGGCCTTCCCTCCCGCAGCCTCTCGCCGACCCTAACCTCACGTGACCCCTACAAACATCTCCAGGATTTCTCATCCGCTTGCCCCCCTCACCCCAGCCCCGAACTAACTCCGCCCACACCCACCCTGCCCCACTTCCTGGGCTTCTCCTTAGCCGCCCCCAGGCCTGTAACCTGACCCACCCACCTCGTCCAGCGGACAGTACCTGCAAGCCCGGCCCAGCCCCGCCCCCCCTCCGGGCCATTTCCCTCCGGCCGCGCCTCCCTCCCCTCCTCCCCCACTCTGCCGGCCCAAAGCCCGACTCCTCCTCCCCCTCCCCCTGCGAACTCCCCGGGCGCCTCCTCACTTTACCCCTCGGGCCCTCCAACTTCCCCGGCTCCTCGGCACCTGCTCCGGCCGGACCTAGCCACCCCCACCCCCCGCCCACCCCGCCGGGCACGAGGGGAAGAGGTTGGGGCCCGATCTAGTCGCTCCCCAAGCCCTGAGGCCGGGTCCGGGGCTGGACACTAACGGCCGCTGGCAGGGGCTGGGCCTCCCCTCACTGGCCGGCCCGGCCACAGTGCAGGCTGTGGGCCTAGTTCCTCCTTAGTGGGAGGGGACCCCCAGTGCCCTTCCGCTTCAGCCCTTAACCGGACCTCAGGTGCCCTCGGGCGGCCCCGGCAAGAAGAGGCCGGAACCGGGCCTGGGGCGGGCCACCTCACCTGTGTCGTGGCCGCGCTCCGGGGGCTTCCGGCTGGCTCCGCAGCGGCGGCTGGGGCCGGGCCTGGGCCCGGGGCGCGCCCCCCTGCGCCGGGGCCTCGGCCTCCGCCTCCGCGGCCTCCGCGGCCTCCGCCTTAGCAGCAGCGGCAGCCGCGGCGGCCATTCATTGTGGGCCAGGCCGCCCCAGCCGAGCACCGAGCCAGCGCAAGCCGCGCCGCCGCCGCCGCTGCCGCCGCAGCCAGGCTAGGGAGGAGCGGTGGCGGTCCCGCCCCTGCCCCCTAGGCAAAGCCAGTCGAGCGTCGAACGCGCCCGTTTTTCCCGTCTCCGCCTCCTGCCTCCGCCCCTCCGAGTCTCCGCCGGTACCTAGTCTCTAGAAGAGTTTGAATCCCGACTCCGCCCCCTTCTAGTCCTGAGACCTCAGACAAGTCGCTTTGCCTTTTGGAACTTTAGTTTCCTGTAAAATGCGAACAATGTCTGCTGTTTATTGTGCCAGGCACTAGTTTGGACTTTTTGTGGGAATTGATCTCGTTTAAATGTTACAGTAACATTTTTATGTAGGAATTATTTTATACACACACACTTTATAGAAAATAAGAAAGGCCGGCATAGAGAGATTTAAAAAAAAACCTGCTCAAGATCACACAGCGAGGAAGTAATGGTGAGTGTCAGGATTCAAACTCAGGGTCAAGAAACCACATAAAAATTAACATGCCAGATTCCGTTCTAAGCATTTTACCTGCACAAACTCGTTTAATTCTCATCACAACACAATAACGAACCTTCAGAAGTTCTCTCCATTATGCAAATAGGGATACTTAAACACGGAGAGGGTTGAGAACAAGAAGTAAGGCGAACTGGGCCTGAAACCCAGGCAGTCCAGACCATTATGCTCTCCCTTTCCTACACAGGTTAGAACCTACTGAAGGTTTCCTATATGAGAGGGGCTCCTTTGCACACTTCTCAGGTATTCTGTCGTTTAATCTTTGCTCTATCTTGGAAGCTAGGATTCTTATTTAACAAGTAAGGAAAGTGAGGTCCAGAGAATTTAAATAATTTGCCAAGAGTCAGTGGTAAGACAGATTCAAACCAGTAAATCTGATTTCAGAACCTGAGTTAGGATGCCTTAAAATAACGTTTACGGCACCCACCACTCCAGGAGATAGATCAATAGGTGTTGGATGTCTTCGCTTACCACCCCTTTTCTGAGCCTCACCTTCCTCATCCATAAAATGGGCTGATGACGAGTGGCCTTAATTACTGGGGGGCCGCTGCGATTAAAGTCAATGGCACATGTTCAGCGCTTTCCGTGGTTAATTTTGATCCCGGCCACTTACTGTAGATAGCATTACTGATTGGCTAAATCCTGCAACGTGATCCACCCGCCCACTGTAACAACATGGCGGCCCCCAGGTCCTAATCCGGGAAATGTGCACCGAGACTAATTCGGTCCTCCGTTCTGTGAGAGGAGGTGAGGAGGACCTTGGCAATGCGGGAAGGCATCTGGACCAGGGGCGGGCCCACTCGAGCGCTTCCGGTTTCGCGGGGGCCGGTCCTCCGAAGACGGGGGATGGTGTCAGCTTACCGAGGCCGCAGGATCTTCTTAGCTTCTATTTTACAGACGTGTAGGCTGCCCGGCTGGGGAACGCAGCTCTCTGATCCTCCCTTTGCCCTCCTGAATCAGGCTTGGCGGGCTGAGGCCCCAGCGGATGTCCAGTGCAAGGATTGTTCTATGGCTAAGCCTGACTCTCCGCTCCGCCTGCAGTCTCTGTAGAGCCCGGTTTATGGAGGGACAGGCCCAAGGGCTGGCAGATTCAGCTGCAATGGAGAACGGCACGGTGTCCTGCGGAGAAAAGCGCCCACCTGAGGCCCAGGAGACGACGGTCACTGAGGGGGCCGCCAAGATCGCCTTTCCCAGCGCCAACAAAGTCTTCTACAACCCAGTGCAGGAGTTCAACCGGGACCTGACGTGAGCAGGGGTCCGGGGTCAGCTTGGCGGAGGGCAGTGTGTCTGTGAAGTGAAGGGATGTGAGCTGAGTCTTCGTCTCTCGCAGATGTGCTGTGATCACTGAGTTTGCTCGCATTCAGCTGGGAGCCAAAGGAATCCAGAGTGAGTGGAAGTCCAATCTCATGGTGGGCAGGAATGGCAGAGCTCTCTCCCTGCCTGGCCCCCTCTTCCCTAAAGTCCAGAAAGACACTGGCCACATAGCAGAACGCGGGCTCTACTCCTTCAGCCTTTCCCTAGGGACTTCGGGGAAGATTTTCTTCCATGAAGCTTATGTATCCTGGAGAGTAGGAGGAGGTTTCTCAGGGAGAGCTTTGGTTGTACCTGACTTGTACTTGTGGGTGGCTGCAGTCAAGGTGCCAGGTGAGAAGGACGTGCAAAAGGTGGTCGTGGACTTGGCGGAGCAAGAGGAGGACAAGGCTGAATTTAAAGAGGGTGCAAACGTGGCCCCAGGAGACCAACCTCAAACAGCCGCCGTCGGGGAGATCTGTGAGGTGGGGCCTGGGCATGAGAGGTGGCAGTCCCAGAGTCTAGTGGGTGATGGAGGAAGGAAGGTTCCTGGAGGGGGAGAGCTATAGGAGGAGGGTGGTTGGGGCTTCTTGGGGCCCAGCAGACAATGAAGGTACTGATGTGAGTGGGCTCCCTGCTTACTTCAACAGGAAGGTCTGCACGTGCTGGAGGGTCTGGCAGCCTCAGGCCTCCGTTCCATTCGCTTTGCCCAAGAGGTGCCTGGGCTCCGGTGCGTGGTTGCCAATGATGCCTCTGCTCAAGCTGTGGATCTCATACGCCATAACGTGCAGCTCAACAAAGTGGCCCACCTGGTACAGCCCAGCCAGGCAGATGCCCGGTAAGTTCAGGCCAGCAGAGCCTGGCAGATGGAAGGTACATTCTAGAGCAAGACTGCCGGGGTCATATCCTTGCTGTGTCCTTTTCTTGCTCTGTGACATTGGGAGAGTACCTAAGCTTCTCTGAACCCCAGTTTCCTTGTCTATAAAATAACAAGAGTTTTACTGGAGTTGCTATACTGATTACATGAGAGGGAATACTGTACAACCTATATTCAGTGCCAGAAATTAGTGTTGTCATGGTTTTCTTATTTATTTATGTATTTATTTATTTATTTGGTGGTTCCCTGCCTGGGAATCAAACCCAGGCCGCGGTGTTGAGAGCACCTAGCCACTACACTACCAGGGCACCCTATGGTTTCCATTTTAGACTTAACTTCTTGTAATTTTATTCATTCAAATGAACCAGCATATATATCCACGCTCCACTATGTGCCAGATCCATTCTCAGTATAGGGAATGCATCAGTAAACAATATAAACAAAATTCCTGTCTTTGTGGACTTCACATTTAAATGCACGCTTTTATTATGATTTTTTAATGGCTTGCCATCTAAGAATGTCTTTTATATTTTAAACATTTTTTTTAAAAAAGAAGAATATGTAGTAGCGGCCATATGTGACCTTTAAAGCCTAAACTATTTACTATCTGATCTTTTACAGAAGTAAAATATTTGCTTTCCTGGCTGTATTAAAATCTAATGGGAAACACGGATGATAACAAATAATCATGACAAATAAGTAAATTACATAGTAGATGAGGTGAGAAGTGCTCTGGAATAAAATGGTACAGGAGATGGAGGAAGATGGCAAGAGAGAGAGGGGACTGTAGTTTTAAATAAAATATGTTTAAGTTCGGCTATGTCAAGAAGGTAGCATTTGCTTTTTCTTACCTCTAAAAGTAACAATATAGTTCCACATCCATGGAGTTGTTGGAAGATTATATGATTAAAAGAGTTAATGTATCTATAAATTGCTTGAAATAGCGTCAAGTGTATACTCGTATGTGCTATGTCACTACATCAGGTCCTCAAATAATGGCCTTATAATGTTTTTTTTTTGTTTTTTTTTTTATTTTATTTTATTTTTTAAATTCATTTTTATTGTTAGACTTATTGGAGTGACATCTGTTTGGCCTTATAATGTTGATGAAAAAAAATTGATTCTTAGCTAGGGCTATTATCTGTGTTGAGTTGGCATATTCTCCCCATGTCTTTGTGGGTTTTCTTTTGGGATTTCAGTTTCCTCCCACATCCCAAAGATGTGCATGTGAAGTGAACTCGTGTGTCTAGATTGTCCCAGTCTGAGTGAGTGTGGGTGAGTATGAGTGGCCCTGCAATGGAAGGGTGTCCTGTCCAAGGAGGGTCCCACCTTGTGCCCTGAGCTGCCTGGATAGGCTCCAGCCACTCATGACTCTCAACTGGAGTAAGTAGGGTAGAAAATAATGATCTGACTTGTTTTTATTAACCTTTGTTAAGTGTATGTAGAGCTCACATTTGTTTCATTGTTTAATCTTGGAAGTGTTTTAAGTCTTTATTTAGAATTTGGTTGATGTTTTTGTGATGAGAAATATGCTATAGGAACTTAACTCTTGTTTAGAGCAATTAGCCTATGGTAAAATTGATTTGATTATACATCATTTTGTTTAGATTTGCAGTTTTCAAGAACCTGTAATGACAGTAAATGAGAACTTATTGTATTAGTTGTTGTTATTTTTTTTTTTTTTTATGTGGGTAGTTCCCTGGCTGGGAATCAAATGCAGGCCACAGCACTGACAGCGCCGAAGCCTAAGCCACTACAACACCAGGGAACTCCCTAGTTGTTGTTATTGCCATTGTTGGAAATGGGTAGACTGATGCCCAAGGAAGAAAAGTCATGAAGTTGGCAAATGGCCAAACCAGGATCTGAGCCTGGGCTGCTGGCCCCCAAGTTTAGGCCCAACTCATCATGCTGTATGAGTGAACACGTGTAGGGGATGGAGCATGTCCCTGACAACCTGGCTCTCTGCCCCTAGGATGCTGATGTACCAGCACCAGCGGGTGACGACGCGGTTCGATGTCATCGACCTGGACCCCTATGGCAGCCCTGCCCCCTTTTTGGATGCAGCTGTGCAGGCTGTGAGTGAAGGAGGTGAGGCCAGACTGATGCAAGTGGTACAGGAGCAGGGATTAGGGTGTTTGAAAGATTCTCACTGTCTAGTCCCTCCCTGCAGGGCTGCTGTGCGTGACCTGCACAGACATGGCAGTGCTGGCAGGGAACAGCGGGGAGACCTGCTACAGCAAGTACGGCGCCATGGCCATCAAGAGCCGAGCCTGCCATGAGATGGTGAGGGGCCCCCGCACTCCCTCACACCCCCCAGACATGCTCAGCTTCCTCCATCCCAGGATGTAAACAAGCACGTCTTTAACCAGCATAGTTCCTAAGAGCAGGGGCTGCCAGTCATGGTCATTTTGGGGGCAACGGCTTTGCCCAAGGTAGGAATGGTGGTTATAGTATTCTTTCTAGTAGTCTATTTTAACAACTTTCTAAAATTGTTGTTTTTAAGGCAACTTTTCTAGGTCTGGGTTCAAGTACTAGCTTTGCTGGTGGCTTTGGGCAAGTGATTCCCCGCTTTCTGGGCCTCAGTTTTGTTATCTGTGAAATGGGCATCATGATGATAGCCCAGACAACATTGGGTTGCTGTGGGGATTCAAGAAGGCAGGGACTGGCTACATTAAGAGGCCAGGAAAGGAGGGGCTCTCTTCTTGTTAGTGTTACAGTAGCCCCCAGCAGTTCTGCAACACTCAGTGTTCCCCCTTCCTGCTGACAAAGCTTATGGGGGCCAGACCACAAGTCTTAGGGCACAGCACGGGGCACACTGAAAATGCTAATTGGAATAGGGTCCATTTACTAGGGCTGTGTGTTCCTTATTCACTTAGTACCCCAGGCAGGGCCATAGAAACAGACTATTGTGATTTCACAGATGACGGAACTAAACACTCACTTGTTAAGGGTCACATAGCCAGTATGCTCAAGGTTGGGGTGTGAGCACCTTCTGTGGAGGGAGGAATAATAGCTGCTTCCTCCCCGACCCCCCTCCCCCAGGCTCTGAGGATTGTTCTACACAGCCTGGACCTCCGCGCCAACTGCTACCAGCGTTTCGTGGTGCCACTGCTCAGCATCAGTGCTGACTTCTATGTACGAGTTTTTGTTCGTGTCTTCACCGGCCAGGCCAAGGTTAAGGCCTCAGCCAGGTTAGCAGGGGGCCAGGATGTGTAATGGATTGAGAGATGTAACAGTGTCTTTCCCTGGGGTGGGGGGCATGGTCCTGCCCTGGGGAAATGGGGGTCCTAAAGGAGACTGAGGCAGCCTGAGGGAGGAGTTGGGATGTGGTGGCTAGCCCTGTGTCCTCCCACAGCAAACAGGCGCTAGTGTTCCAGTGTGTGGGTTGCGGGGCGTTCCATCTTCAGCGCCTCGGCAAAGCATCAGAGGCCTCTGGTGGCCGGTAAGCAGGGATGAGTCTAGAGGGAAGTGAAGGGGATGTCCCAGGATTGTCACCCCCTAACCAGCTCTCTCTGCACAGGGTCAAGTTTTCTGCAGCCTGCGGTCCCCCTGTGGCCCCTGAGTGTGAGCACTGTGGGCACCGGCACCAGGTGGGGCCAGGCCAAGGGAGGTGCGGGGGTTACAGGGTTCTGGTGGTCTTGTTCCCTGCCCATCTTGCCCTTGTGTCTGCAGCTGGGTGGCCCCCTGTGGGCAGAGCCCATCCATGACCTGGATTTTGTGGGCCGTGTCCTAGAGGCTGTGAGTGCCAACCCCAGCCGTTTCCACACTTCGGAGCGGATCCGAGGTGTCCTGAGTGTTGTCACTGAGGTGGGAGTCGGGATGTGATGGGAGGGGGCTGTCACATGCCTGCCCAGCTTCTTCTGCCCCACACCCATCCCATCATTCCCCCTGGTAGGAGCTGCAGGACGTGCCTCTGTACTACACATTGGACCAGCTGAGCAGCACCATCCACTGTAGCACCCCCAGCCTCTTACAGCTGCGGTGAGGACTGGGCCAGGGGGCAGCAGAGTCTGAGCGCTGGGTGCCCTGGGCAAGTCGGGCTCCTTTTGAGCCAGAGTCCCCCATAAAATGGAGATCAAACATCACTCACATCCAGGGCTTCTTGTGTCTAAGTGCTTAGAACAGCGCTTGGAGGTCAAGAGCCCTTGCCAGGGAGACAGTCTGACTATTACAATCGCTGGCATTACACTGGCCATGTAGTCACTGTGGGATGTCAGCCAGCCTCTCCAATATGCGACATGACTCAAATCCGCACAGGTCAGCACTGGCTTTCAGGTCCAGCCTCTCCCTCATGGCCTTTCTTGGACCTCAGGTCGGCCCTCCTCCATGCTGGCTTCCGGGTTTCTCTCTCTCATGCCTGTAAGAATGCTGTGAAGACAGATGCCCCCACCTCAGCCCTCTGGGACATCATGCGCTGCTGGGTGAGGGCTGGTCTGACCAGATGGGGTGGGAATCAGGGGAGGGCAGGCTCAGCATCCCTTGGCCTCTGACCTTTGCCTCCCAGGAGAAGCAGTATCCAGTGAAAAGGGAGCGGCTGTCGGAGACCAGCCCGGCCTTCCGCATTCTCAGTGTGGAGCCCAGGTAGGGATGTGGACATGGCTCCTACAGGCGTGGACACTCGTGCATACAGATAACACAGACAATTCCCTACAGACACATGCTTGTTCAAGTGAGATCCAGAATCTACCTTCTCTCCTCCTCCGCTTCTACCCTGGTCTGGCCCCATCACTGCTCACCTAAACCAGTGCAGTCACCTCTGCCCCGGTCCCCAGCTCTCCCCCTCCATCTAGTCTGTTCCCCCTATAGTAACCAGAGCGTGTCTTTAAGCACCTGAGTCAAGATTACATGTCCCTCTCTGCTCAGAACTCTCTGTGGCTCCTATCTCACTCAGCAGAAACAAAGTTTTCCACCTGTAGGCCCTGCCCTGTCTCTCTGTTACCTTCCTGTCTTCACTTATCTCCACCCTCTCCTTTCCTTGGCTCAGTCCACATTGGCCTCTTCACTCAAACTCACCAGGTACAGCCCTGCCTCAGGGCCTTTGCACGGGCTGTTCTCTACCTGGAGTGCCTGTCCCTGGGTGCCCCCCCACGGCTCTTCAGGTGTCCCTGACTGCCCTGTCCTACATTACACCCCTTTCCCAGTCCCTCTACCCTGCTCTGTTCTTCCCAAAACTGTTATCTCACAACATGATTTGCTGATTTCCGATCTGTCCCATTGCTTGTCTGTCTTGTGCACTATAATGTCAGCAGCAGATTTTAGACACATAGTTGGACTTTATAAATGTTTATTAAATGAACAAGAGAATCTTGATATGGGCAGACAGAGTCTTCCTGAGTCACACCGAGCTGCACTGAGGTGGGCAGGTCCCATGGGCGGTTTGTTGTGCATGTGCCTGTGGTGGCTGCTCCTTAGCTCCAACCCCCCTTTCCCAGGCTGCAGGCCAACTTCACCATCCGGGATGATGCCAACCCCACCTCCCGCCAGCGAGGACTCAAGCGCTTCCAGGCCAACCCTGAGGCTAACTGGGGTCCTCGGCCTCGTGCTCGACCAGGGTGAGAGTGGTGGCAGTGGGGCTTGGCCAGGGCCAGGGGTGCAGAGGTCAGATGGGGTCCCAGATATTTATTTCCCTACACAGGGGCAAGACAGTGGGCAAAGCCATGGAGGACAGACGCAGGCTGCTCCAGAATAAGCGAAAGGAACCAGCTAAGGACCCCGCCCAGCAGGCTGCCTGGCTTAAGGCGTTTCCTTGCAAGAGGTTCAAGGAGGTGAGGTATCCCACCTCCCACTGTAGCACACATGGATCCCCCTCCCAGGAACAGGGCTGGGAGAACTGGGGATGGGTAAGTGTCTGAAAGTGAGCTCCCCATGTAAGAAAGGAACCCAGTGGAGGCTTCTGAGCACTGGGCTGGGGTTCACACCCACCATCCTCCTACCAGGGCACCTGTCAACGAGGGGACCAGTGCTGCTACTCCCACAGACCCCAAACACCCAAGGCCACTGCTGGAGCCACCCCCACTGACTGTCCACAGATGCCCAACCAGAACCCACCTGGGCCTAGGGCCACTGCTGGTTCAGGTGAAGATTGAGCCAATAAAGAGATGTCACACCTTACCCTGACTGTCATTGGCCTGAATGTAGAGGTTACCTTTGGTGTGTCCATCTGTCTAGCATGTCTGGGGCCTATTCCTTTGTCCATCTGTTTTAAGTCTCTGGTGGAGCTCTGTGCATCTAGGGGTTGGTTTATCTCTGCCTGACTGGAGTGTTGTCAGTGTTTCTGTCCGGGGTGTTCTGTCTGATGGGGAGGTGGGGTTCTGTCCCTTTGCAGTAAGAGGCACTTTAGCATCCAATTGCTGGTGCCTGCGGTTCCCAAGGCGGCCACGGGGCGGCAGCCATGCATCCCCGGCGCCCCCCGACCCAGTCGGCTCGCTCCAGGACACAGGCATGGTAGCAGACCGCTGCCACCAAGGCCCCCATGTGGCCTCATGCTGCCCCCTCCCCGCTGCCTGGTTTTTCTGGCCCAGCTCCCCGCGAGCCGCGGTGGCGGAAGCCGGACCGGAACCAGGCGCCTTGTGCATCCGCTCCACACCAGGTGCTTCCTGCCCTGTGGCCCCTGGGGCGGGGCGCACATGGAGGCACCGTGCAGGCTGCTGCATCCTCCCGCCAAGGGCAGGCCTTAGAAACGTTAACAGAGAGGCTTGGGGCAGAGTCCCCACCCAGCCATGTGGTAACTGTGGGACCCCAAAGGTACCCTTCACCTTGCTTCATTCGCAATAATGAAACTGATCCCAGAACCTGCCTTGTAAGGACATCAGAGCTCACTCAGCACCTAGAAATGGAGACAGTGGCATGGTTGGTGGTGGTGTCCTGGTGTCACCTGGTTCCTGGGAGGATGGTGGAAACATTGACACTGGGTAGCAGCTAAGGGCCTGCCTGGGGCTCCTCCAGTCACCCAGATAGACACAAGGCAAAGTATGACTGACCCAGGTGAGGGGTGCTGGGTATCAAGAACAGTCTTGTCATTGCTACCTAACCTGTACCCAGGACCTCTCCCTCTGTAAGGCTCCATCTTGATCTTGAGTTTCACCACAACCCAGGACATTCCCCCAACACCTCTTTTATCACACCATCTACCCTCAAGTGACCTGGCTGTGGAATGAGAGTGAGGGACCACTGAGTTGGGGCTATGTGATCCTGTGACCTAGAAGAGCAGGATTGTGGGGATGTGCTAGGGGCACCTATTAGAAGGTTATGGCAGCGTTGGGCACCAATCTCCCACAGCTGTGGCCCTTCCTGTTACCCCCCTAGGCCTGGAAAGGTGGTATGGATAGTACACTGGGGACACAGGATACCCAACCAGGCTGGACACCCAAGATTAGAATGTCAGAACTGCCCTTCCCCCTCTCCAGGGTGAGGGTGGCAGAAAGGATGGGAGGGGCTCTGTTAAAAGAGGAACCAAGCAGGGAGAGGAGAAGAGAGGAGAGGGGGAGCAGGAGGGAGCCCCGGGTCATGAGGCCCTGCGGAAAGGACTCCCCACCCCCATTGACACAGACATGCCTAGGGGTGTTCAAAGCTTCAGACCAGACCCAAACTACACAGGAGGCCACTCTTTCCTGCCTCAGTTTCTCCTCTACGTGCATCTGGGCACCTCACTCCCAGCTGTGTACTTGGGCCAGAGTCCCTCCAGTGACTTGGGGGAGGGAAGGTGAGGCCCTGAGGGGTGATGGCCAGTCCTGACTGCTGGGGGCGGGGCATCAGGCCTCTTGGAGATCCCCGCCCTCTGGTTTCCTCCGGGGTCAGCCCAGCTCCTTATCAGTATCGGCCAGGCGCCCAGGCCTTTATCTGTGCTGGCCCAGCATCCTCCAGCCGCTGTGCCCAGGGTAAGAGGGAGGAAACCGGGCCGCCACGGGCGGGGAGAGGGCGGGCCATCCCGGAGCTGCTCACTTTCCCTCGAGGGACCCACACCACTGCCCCAAGGCCCTTGGGAGCCTAGGAAGAGGTGAAACCCAGACTGGGCGGCTGGCTGCCAGGAGCACCAAGAGGCTGGACAGAGCAGAGCCACAGAGCCTGGCCAGAAGCCGGAACCACATTTTGGCTCTGACGGACAGAGCTAGGGCACTCAGCAGGCAACAGGACCAGGACAGAGCCAGGGCACTCAGCAGGCAACAGGACCAGCGCCGGGGTAAGAGGGAACGGCCTGAAGGTGGAGGATCCCCAGCCCACCTGCATTCATTCATTCATTCATTCCTGCCTTCATTCATTCATCTGTAAGAATTCTCTAAGCCAGCTTCCTCAGGGCCCAGCTAGGGAAGATAGGGCAGTAGGACTAGGTGTCCCCGATGTTGCTGGGACATTCCAGGCCACGCGGCCAAGGGTGAACAGGGACATCTAAGCAGGGTGCAAAGGGGTGGATGCTGATGGGAGGTGAGGAAGGTGGAGGTCACCAAGGCCAGAAGGAGAACTGGGGTATGACTGTATGTACTGAACAGTGGGGTCAGCACTGGGGTCAAGGGTTAGTGAGGGGAACATTTTTAGTGGGAGTAGTAATCACTGGAGCAATTATGGGAGGATGTTCAGGGTCTGACAGGGAGGTGATGGGAAGAACCTCAGGGTCCTAGCTGAGGTCCATAGGGCCAGAGTCTTCTTGGATGAAAAGGGGGTGGTCAGTGAAAGGTCAGAATCCCTCCATCAATCAATCATGGAGGGATTCCAATATAGGGTATCAGGACCAGATAGATCCGAGGGTTATAGGGTCATCCTGGGAGTCCCAGAGTCCGGCATGGGTTCCCTGCCTTGCCCCTCCCTATAGGCTCCAGGTCAGGGGATTCTGGAAGAAGGGAATGTGCTCAGATGCTAGACAGCTAATCCCTTCATAGGTCACAAATAGCTCAGAGACAGCACTGCTGGGCTCATCACTGCACAGCATCTCATTGGATACCTCCTACCTTTGTATCAGGTCCTCCTCCCATGTTCTAGCAGTTTCTGGGCCCACCCCTCCACCTGCTTTTGCCCACTGAACTGTCACCCCATTTTAGGGCTCTGTTGGGCTAAGGGGGTGTGTGGCATCTGATCCTCCTCCCCACTGGCTTCCTTCCCTTCCACAGGTGAGCACCCCCTTGGGGTCCATGTGCCCGCCCCAGGCCCAGGGAGAGGTGGGCCCCACCATGACTGAGAAGGCCGAGATGGTGTGTGACCCCAGCCAAACGCCTGCCCCGCCTCCCAAGCCTGCCTCACCTGCGTCCCCAAAGGTGGAGGAGTTGGGTCATGGAGGTGCCTCATCTCCCAGGCTGCCTCCAGGCATCCCAGTAATCAGCCTGGGCCACACCAGGCCCCCAGGGACAGCCATGGTCACCACAGAGCTAAGTGCTCTGCGGCCCCCACTGCTGCAACTCTCCACCCTGGGAAGCACCCCAACCCCTCTGGCCCTGCATTACCATCCTCACTCCTTCCTAAACAGGTCAGTGGGGGACTGGGGTCTAGAGGCAATCCAGGGCCCGGGTCCTTGCCCACAAGGCGTTAGTGACCCATGAACCCTTACAGCCTCTACATTGGGCCAGCAGGACCTTTTGGCATCTTCCCTAGCAGCCGGCTGAAGCGGAGACCAAGCCACTGTGAGCTGGAGCTGGCAGAAGGTGAGTGTGAGTTTATGTCTGCATGGGGCCCACGTTTGTTTGTCCTACACCTTTCCATGGGGAGAGACACTGCAAGTGCACACAGATGGACACAGAACAGCTCACATGGGCTCAGTATTCATGTTTTTACCCATGCACCAAACCACAGTCTCACAGCCAGTCCCACACAACCACAGCCACCCAACAAGCCACAGAGTCCTGGCAAAGGGCATGGCATGGGAGACACAAAATGATAGCTTCACTCAAACACACTGCCATCCAGGAAGCAGACACATGACAACCACCATCAAGAGACAGCCACAGGACCACAACCACACAGGAGATAGCCACACGACCACAGCCACTTAGACTATGGCCACACAAGAGTCAGCCACACAACCGCAGCCATGCATGACACAGCCACATGGCAACAATCACACACAATCACAGCCATTTAGACAGACCATAAGTCACACAGCCACCTGAGACACGGACAGAACCACAATCACAGTAAGAGTTTCTCTTAGAACCACAAGCACCCCAGGCCACACACAGGGGCACACTCAAAATGAGGACTATAGGGACAACTTCCCAGATTGGCGGCTACAGGGAAACATTTCCCTAGGGAACCTCAGCTAATGACAAAGATTCAGACAGTCAGAGGTACAGAGACTAGCTGTCTGCAGTCTGGTCCTGTCCTTGTCTAGATGGCTGAGGATGAGGGACGCCCAGGGTTGCTAACTTGTAAGGGAGCCACACATGGATCCTATACATGGAACCCTTGCGTGGAGAAAACCCCAGCTCACCACCTGTGTGGAAGTCCCCACCAGGATGCTGGGTGCCTGAAGTGAGGGCAGGTGGGGGCGCCCTCATGGCGACAACCCCGCCCCTCCTGTCCACAGGGCACCAGCCCCAGAAGGTGGCCCGGCGTGTATTCACCAATAGCCGCGAGCGTTGGCGGCAGCAGAACGTGAATGGCGCCTTCGCCGAGCTCAGGAAGCTGCTGCCGACGCACCCGCCCGACCGGAAGCTGAGCAAGAACGAGGTGCTCCGCCTCGCCATGAAGTATATTGGTTTCCTGGTGCGGCTGCTGCGAGACCAGGCGGCTGCTCTGGCCGCAGGCCCCTCCCCGCCTGGGCCCCGCAAACGTTCTGCGCACCGAGGTCCGGAAGACGACGTCCGCCGCGGGCCTTGTCGCCGGGCCGAGGCGGTGGTGCGCCCTCAGCCTGCACCCCTGTCCGGCCCCGATCGCAGCCCCGATGGGGCAGCCCGGCCCATCAAGATGGAACAAGCAGCTGTGAGCCCAGAAGTGCGGTGACCTATGAGGCGTCGCCCCTGAGCCGAGGGGCACTGGGAACTCAGCCCAGGGCTATCGAGGAAGGGGCGGACCATGCACTGGGCCTGCTCTGAAGCGAAGACCCCAGAAGAGGGACCAGTGAGGAGGTCCCCTTAAGGGGAAAGGGCGAGGAGTCTGACACCCTCAGTGGCCCTGCAGAACCTTTTATCATCTACGGCCCGCTGAAAGTGGTCTTGCCCGCGTCCCTGTGCCGAAGGCGAGGTTTGGGAACCAACATGGTAGAGCGGTCATCGGACCCAAATGGTGCCTCTTTTTTGCGGGCTGGGAGGTTACCGAGAGGTGGGGAGGGTCCGGGGAGCTTTCACCGGCGCCCCCTCCCGGAGACTCAGGGATACAAGCGCCTCGATGGCGTTGGCAGCGCGCCTGGCCCGTGGAGAGAGGTAGCGTCCACCCGGAGCCTCACCCCACTTAGCCCGAACCGGCCTCGCACGATCGCGTTAGCAAAGCTCAGGCGCTCTTGCTTTTGTTTTTCTTTATTTCTTTATTTCACATACACATTAGCCATTCAATGGAGAAGCCGGAGAGAGTCAGGCAAAGATGGTATAACAGAAGCGCAGTGACGGGGGCGGGGTTGGGGCGGGGCGGAGAGGGGACAGACGGGCTGGCTGCCTACTTGCATTCCGCTAGGACACTGAAAACCCAGAAAACAAAACAGACAGTAAACTACCCTTGTTTCTTATGTATCTCAGTGCAGAGACGGGGGTGGAGGGCAGAGAGAGGGGGGGGGGG